>JAFIDM010043689.1:0-21604 GCA_023159025.1 Thereuonema tuberculata
AATATATCTCTTACAGTCTTCGAACATGTTCTTCCAGTAAAACCTTTTAGTTTCCTGTAGGTTTTGCTGATTCTGAAATGCCCTCCGGTCTCTACTTCATCATGCCATATTTGAAACACTCTCCTGGTTAAAGACTTGAAGAACCACAATAACCCTGTGCTTTAAATTCAAGTTTCGACCTTTCACATCCTTGAAAAGAATTCCTTCTGCTGAAATAACATAATCATCTAAACCACACCAAAATATAACTCTTTGTTCACTGTTTAATTTCAAGAAAACCAACTGCCTCTGGGTAAAGATGGCGTTCTGCTGGAGCCAAAGGTTTCACCGCCAAATTCCGTAGACAGTGTTCTCCACGTACGGGCATATGTCTACTTCTACACCGAATCAAAACAAAAACAGGAAAATTGCCTCTTCAGTAGCGGCGTAATGACCTATAATAATAAACCCGCCGGAAACTTCCCTAATAAAAACCACCCTTTTCAGCTCCATAAATCTTGTTCTCTTAATACGAAAACTCAGTTTTCTCCCTACAAAACTTTAAACATGTAAGCAAATAATTATCTCTCACTGCCAACCCAATAAATTCTAAATAACTTGAAGAATATCTTTTTATTACCAATATAACATTAGTTTTAATAGTAATATAATTAAATGATGTGTAAGTGACTAGTCAAAAATTATCTCAAAATTATATCTTTAAATCTGTTTGTATCGATGTGTTTTAATCCTCATTGTTTCTTATCATCAATATAAGAGAATCTTAGAAACTGGTGATTGCTTTTTTTAATTGTAGCTGGCATTTCAGCAGGGCGTTGTTCCTTTTGTGCTTTCTTTTTCTTCTCCCTCACTTTTGGATACTTGACGTCCTTCTTGGTTTTTCTTCTTTCTTGTTTTGAAAGAAAAGTAAGATTTATAAGCAAAATAAATAAAAATAAAACAAGATACGCATTTAAAAGCTTTCCAAGTTGGATGTTTTATTATGTTTTGCATTTAACATTAAGATAACAATAATAAGAAATGCCAATTACATCTTTTCATAAATGGGAAGTTGTAATGGAATGTACTTCAAGATAAATTTTACTGTATTTTAAAAATAAAATGATAAGAAATAAATGTAACGGACAATTTAACAGCATGGACATATTGAGCTCATGAAATATTCACTAGATTTTTTTTATTTCTCATATAATTTTCCTGGAGATGTTGATGAAATGAACCGCCTGTGGAAAATGAAAGTGTTCTATTTCTATATACATTTTCAATCTTTTATTCTAATCGTAATATTATCTAATATACATTACTCCTAGAAATGACAAGCTCCAATTCATACCTTTGCTCTACTTTCTTTGTTGCTTTTAGTGGCTTCTTAGTCTTCTTCAAGTTTGCCAGGTTTCTTTTCTTCTGGAATGAAGTAATGTTATAAGAAATTATGTAGAACTGAATAAACAATGCCAGTTATTTTGGCAAAATAATGATTAACTGTTGGCAACTGAAAACGCTACGTATGAATATGAATCAACATCACCATGTTACTTAAAGTTTACTACAGTTTCATGAAAACTTGTTTTCTTGATGCAGAAGTACTGATAACATTTGTGTGGGAATGATTCATTATATAAGAGATGTAATTTTTTTCGATCACAGAATATAATTATAATATTCATCAACTGGGATGATGTACACCTCAGATTAAAATAAACAATCTTTCTACAATCATTAAGAGAAAACCAAAACTTAATCCAAGAGGTAACTACAAATACAGATAAAACAGCCTCTTACAACTTTGTCATAACTAAATGTTGACGAATAATTCTTTCTTCACTTTCGTTTACCAAGCAATAATAACTTACTACTATAATAACACAATTTAATATTAGAAATCACAGATGACTTTAACTTATTATAATTCTTAAACTACAGTTTTCACACATTCATTTGAATTATAAGTACGTTAACTACGACTTTTCACCTTTCTCCTCTTGTTTCCTTAAACATGATAAACATATCCAAACCCTTTATAGTTCAGTGTATTTTAATGTCAACGTTAACATTAATGGTTTTTTTCACCAGGGTGAGGATGTTCTTTTGAATGTATTGTTAACCATTCTGGTAGGAATTACATCGTTCACACCAGATCAGGTTTTATGCACAACGCTTCGTTTCACCTCATGAAACGAACGAATTTCGGTCTTCAGTAGAAGCCATTGTGACACCAGTTGTCACAAGCACATTCACAGATGTTGGCATTAAGATCAGTTAACTGCAATAGATGTAAGCTTTTCGCCATAGTTCTGTTCTATCTTGATCATGTTATACTCGCGACGCGAGTCTTGCACTGCCGCACGTTGCCACTTTTATAATGAATAAAGTTTTTACTTACAGTTCTTCTTCAAGTTGGTTGCGCCTTCCTCAGCCATGTCTCTGCGGGTCACGAGCTAACTAGCGCCTGGCCCCGCCGACTGTCTTCCCGCGTTCTCCTCCGGCCATGTCCCTGCAGGTCACGAGCTAACTAGCGCCTGGCCCCGCCGACTGTCTTCCGCGTTCTCCTCCAGCCATATCCCTGCGGGATACGAGCTGACCAGCGTCAGCACCTGATGATTGTCTCCCCATTTTCTGGGCCATGACTAGGTCCCGTCAGACCTTGTTTTTGCTTTCGCGCCAAAAAGCATAAGTTTCATTTTTGATTAGCCAATCCTTGAGCTACTTATTCATCACCTGATCTGATTTTTCCCTCTCTAATACATGTATCTCATCTTCTCTTCTTTCCCTCGGGAAAACAAAACACAGACAGAACACATGATCACTCAATCGAAGGCACAATGCTTTTTCGAGATTTCTTTTCCTTCCTTTCTCACATATTGTTTTCTAAATATGTTGAAACCATTAAAAATAATATTTAACCATGAAATATCAATAATAATATAAAAAATTTAAGACATTATCAAATACAATAAACTCAGATACATAAATTCAAAAATACAGTTATTAAAATCACAATATATTCCCTCAGAGACCAAGATTTTAATCATATTGGCAATTCCACAATGTGACAATATCAAGTCGCAAAAATGTTTCTTTAATTTATCATAAGCTTTGCTGAAAAACAATTACTTTAAATCAGAGGTTTCACTTGAAAAACAGAGCTAATTAATGGCCTTATAAATTCATGAATAATTGCACTCCCTTTGATTGGATTGGATCCAAAATAATGCAATTAATCCTTAGCCTATTTTACGGGCTCACAAAATACTTGACTCCAAAGAAACAAATCAATCTGACTTGAATAAATACTTGAATTTATAAAATCTGTCAGGACTTGTAAACACAAAACAATTGAAAGCTTTATCTTAATTTACAAATCAGCTTTCTTATATTTGTAATAATTATAACAACACTTGTTCATTAATCTTAATTAATATTGCTGCCTGTAGATTTGCCGTCGGCCAAAATCGTAAGCAACGGGGTGGGTGGGGATCTGATGAGGGGTCGGCGTCGACTTCTCAGCTTGCGTCTGACGTACTCCACGTATTCGACGACTGGAAGGGAGGCTTGCGGGCTTCGCAGATCCTCTTCGGTGTCGACTCCGGGAAGGCTTGATGAAGTTGGCGGTCCTTTTGGTCGCCTCGACCGCGGGGAACCCGTCTGGAGCTCCGGACTTCGAGTAGCTTCGGTTTGCCGGCAACGTCTCCTTCGTTGGCCGGCTCTGAGCGTTGTTTAGCGGGGAGAGTGATCTGCTAATCCCCGCTGAACTGGACGGCGATACCTCTCGTCTGCCGCCTGCGTCGTGGCTTGCGTACGCCGTGCTTCTCGGCTTCCAACGCGGGAAGGGCAGTTCTGCTGTCCGCATTGGAGATGGCCACTCACTAACTGCTTTTTCCCCGGCTTGGAGAAAACCTTGGTGGCTGTCAGCCACGTACTAACTCCGCTATCCTTTCTTCGGACTGGAGACTTCTTTGCGGCTTCGAGCCGCGGAAACGATCTCTGCTACCCTTTGGGCCTCTGCCCAGAAACGAACTCACTGTCTCTGCTGTTCTCCAGACTGAAGACTACTTTGCGGCTCCGAGCCGCGGAAACGAACTAGATTTCCAAGGTGGAACGCTCCATTATATCTCGGTGTCCAGCCTCGACGTCAGCTCTGGAACAGTCCACTAACCTCAGAGGTAATGAGGAAACCGAGCACCAGGGCAAGGAAGAGTCCACCTTCGGGGGGAGTACAAATGAGGAAAAATCACCAGGTGACAATATCATACTTTGCTTTTTGTCTTAAAATGTCTCCTGTTAAAGTTCACAGAATCTTATTCTTTAAATCGGCTAACTAAACTTCACTGTTCGCTGAAAAATACCGTCTAATATTTAACTTCTCTTATTAAAACTTGACTCACATTTATTAGACTTCGAATCTGTTCCCTAACTGTTCATATGTTTAATCATTTACGATCTTGAATTATCTTTCTTCAATGAATTGTCGATTATTGTAATAACTTGTATTCTCTTAAGATGAGTTGACTTCAACATTAAAACAATTCTTTTAAGTTCTTCAAAGTTAAATCAAAAAATCCATTTGAACTTTAAGCATAATCTTTTAAATTAGATCCTTGTATTTTTGTTTAAGTAAATTTAAAAGAAAATTTAACTTGTTTCTCTGCATATTGTAGTGTGTAGTTTGTGATTCCCGATTCAAAAGAATGAGGGAGGCTTAGACAAGTATGGTCTAAAAGAACTGAAACGTCTGTGCTTTATTACAATTAAAACATAGGTTTAAATAGCTATTTTCATGGATTGTGATTGGCTGGTGGATTTAAACATGATTGGTTGATTTAAAGCAACATGTGATGGCAACGTATTTTAAACCGGCTGGTGGTTCTTAATTCATTTATCATAATTCACTTAATTTTAAATGGCACGGTTAAGATTTGAAAATAAACAAACAAGTTAACTGAAAATTTTAGAATATACAATGATTAATAATGAAACAACTAGAATAGTAAGATAATACTAAAACTAGTGTATACAGGATAAAAAAAAATATAATAATCTTATATATATATAGTTTGGATCGATTCTGTGATAGTGAATTAATGTGAAATTAAATATGGCACTTACCTTCATATTCAAACTTTTGCATTCCATACTGTAAAACCAAATTGTGAAACTAGAATACCAAGAATTGATAGTGTGATGCTAGTGTGATACACAACAAAGAAACAGTACGCTCTGCGTGTCAATCACTTTGAACAATGGTGTTTCTTTAGTTTTTTTTTTTCTGGTTGTGGTCTTCATGGCGAACGGATGTTGCTTCAAGTGATGTGTTTTTTGGTGAGCAGTGATTCACCAAGACCAAAGGCAAACTTAGGAAAATTATGCCGAATTACAACGGAAAGCTGAAGTTTTAATTCAGCAAAATCATGGCAACGTTTATCTGTGAAAACACGAAGTTTCCATGGCGATAGGACAACATTAGTGTTATCGTATTTTTTTGTATGGCAAGACGCCATATTGAAATCTGTTCGAATCCAGTATATGTGATCTTGAGCCTAGTGTATTTAGTCAACCGACTTAAATTGCATATGATGAATAGCTCAATCATCATGACAAGCAAGTATAGTGAGTATAACTTATAGGTTTCTTGTAAACACAATACATACAACTAGACATCGAAGTGAACAAGTAAACAGAGACTTAGAACACATGCAAACATTAGATAGTTAATCAGCATCTAATGATTCGGTAACATTAATGTTCACTAGCTACGGCTATTGAAAGAAAGGAACTCGTATATGTTAATAAGAATAAAGTTTATGAACTTATGGAATTAACAGAACTTTGTACGAGTAGTACAATTTGTATTAGTAGACATTCTAATGCTGCCTGGGCTTATATCTAAAGCAGAAAGTTGTATCCAAGTATTAGCCTAAAATGTCATATGTAATTTATTACAGTTATCTGTCAGTAAATTTTTTTTTTGTGACAACTACAGATTCATCTCCTAATTCATTGCTTAGTAGGAATTCAAAGTATAGTTAATAGTGACACTTATCTCTTTCCTTGATAAAGCCTTTCCATGTTTAAGTTTAAGGATTAAGCAAAACTAACACCACCAGGGAATCTAATTATACGTGGTTATTTATATTTTAGATTAATATCACACAACTCTTAAGTCATTGGAAAAATTCACTTAAAGTTCACTCTCCGTTGATAATACAAAACCATCGTGGCGCCTGTGATTCGATTCATTGAACGATGCTACTATCTTCCTGAAATATTGATAAAAACATTAATAATCAGAAGATCTCATTTGAATTAATATTCACTCATTTGCATTAATTCAAATAACATGTCCATTAGATATTTGCAGTAATATTTCGCATCTTTAAGCTGCTAACATCTTGGCAAATCAAAAACAGACATCCTTCCTCAACGATTGCCTTTTTAAGAAATCCACTCTTACTTCCTCATCTCGAAAGAATAAATAAATACGAAATCCTTAAAGACGAATTTTCTGAATTTATTCGTAATTCCTTTGACAAGCCTAACTACTTAAAACTGTGGTTAACAAAGGATAAATATGTTGGTTAACAAAGGATAAACATGACACACAAAACAAAGTAAAAGAATAGTTACATCACATAGTAATAAGAATGAGCGTAATAATCGCTACAAAGACAATACATCAAAAGAAATATAATTGTTGGAACAATCAAAATTTGACAATTAATGATGCAAATCTAGTATCCAATTCTACCCCATCGTTAATATTTCTTCCTTTAGTATTACGAATGATAATACTCTCAATAATTTTCCTTATTTTAAACTCCTTTTCTGTGTGTAGGACATCCCCTATTTGAACTAATCTGGTGGCCGAACTTTATCGAATGTTTGTCTATTACCTCAGAGCTAACAAACAAGCACATGCCCTTTATTATCACTAGAGAATATGCATTTAACGCTATTGTTATAACATGGCTTTTCACTTAACTGTTGGGAATAGCTTTTCATTCACTCCAAATAATATCTGCAATTTTAATATATTAAACAAAAAAACACCATATCTCCATAACACGTAGTTTATTTAAAAACTTTTCGGAATTTTCGGGATGATAATACCTTCTTGTTTATAATCTCCTCTTCATTTAATAATTTTGTGACTTAAATAGACGTACCTTTTAACTGGTCCTCCAGTAACTTCTTTTCAGCTTCTCTTCTAAATTTATCTGTGTTATTAGTTCTTACTAGAACAGGATTTCTTATTACTAATGGCTTTGGTATCCAATTTTCGAAAATATATGTTTTTAAAAAACGTTCATGTTCTTCCCATTTTGCAAGTTTAACTATTATCCTCTGATGTTTCACGATAAGTTTATATACAAAATTTCCAAATTCTTCTTTTAACTTCTTCCTTTTCATCTTAATATATTAAACAAAAAAACACCATATCTCCATAACACGTAGTTTATTTAAAACTTTGAATTTTATAAGAATCATCTGTCCCTGTCTTTTTATTTTGAAACTTGAATCAAATGGCAGATGTATTCTCTCTTGTGGCATCAGTCACAATACAAAAATAAAGATCAAAATCTAACAAACAGTAGGGTATGAAAATCCAAAAGGATATTTTTTTATTATTATTATATATGCCTACTACATTGGCACTGGTCAAGAAAAAGTATGTAAAACTAATTACCTACATAATATACGACGTTTCGGAACTTCTTTACAGGTTCCCTCTTCCAGTTTGGGTCCCCCTTATATTTAAAGTTTTAATATACTGGCACGTTAAATAGTGTTGATTTTTTTTTTTTTTTTAATTTGAAGATTAAAAAAAAAATTATAATGTAACCCTAAAATTTGATCGTAAACATTAAGATATGATCTGTAGAGGATAAAGGAAAATCTACACCCAATAATAAAATAAGGACCATACACACCATAATCCAAACACAAAAGTGTTTATAATATGCTGCATGACATGTTTCAGGATCTATCCCCATCTTCAGATTACAATGAAACCAAAAACATAAAAAAGGGATTCCATAAAATCCATAAGCAATAAAATTACAAATGTGAGTAAGAAGATAATCAATAATACATAACAATAAGCCATTAGTAACAATGTTAAAATGTGACTGATCAAACTAAACCATTGTAAACTTTAAAACCATATACAATAAATGAATATTCCAATAGTAAATATTCCGTAACAATCTGACTTTTTTTTTTAGATGACTACCGTTAACTCTCATGAAATGATCAAAAATAACTGTGCTCATTGTTTTTCCATTGAATTTTCTTAACTTTATAAATGATGTAAATAAGTATAATAAAAAATAAGCAAGCATTTATTAAATGATAGAATTCGAATTTTTATTTTAGTTTTTAAACAATGTTCCATTTCTCTGATCTAACAATTTTACAAGCAAAAACATCAGTTCTTTTAGACTAACTGGTGTCCAAATGAAAAGAAGTGATCGAATTTTATTTATTTATTTTTTTTTTGTAAAATAAATTCGGGAAAACAAATAGGAAATGCTATATTCATCCTATCCATACGCTGGAACTTTAATTACAATGGTCAGAAATTTGTGAAACTTACTACAAATTATTATACTTTCAGCAGCAAAAGGTTGCAATTCAATAAAATAATAGTCGTTCTTTTTAGTGAACTAAAAATATGAAGTTGATAAGAATACATCATGAAATGAATTTTTATTCAGGGGTTTCAAATTTATTAACAATCATTTATTTTCATTAACCAAAGATTAGTTTGTTCTCTCTTTTTTTATACTTTCCTGTTTTTGAAATTAGATGTCGCTTTTGCCAGACATTAACGAGAATTATTTGTTAGTAGATATTTAAAGTGCGAGGGATTCTTCAGCAGGATGACTAAACTCAGTCCACCATATCTAACAGCGAAAACATTTATTTAAAACTAAGAACTTACATTAACAGAAAAAATATGTCTGTCATCTATCAGACCAAAAAACCAACAATCGCAAAAGGAAAGCACGTGTTATCAAGTGCATAACCACGTGAAACAATGGTATTGTACAGAGAAAGCTATTAATTAGGCAATCTGCCAACATATAGTCTCCCTTAGCTTTTTTCTCTTTACAATGCATGGAAACATCTCAATTTTTTCAATGTGTGAATAACACTTCACTATTAACAGGTTTTGTTAATATATCAGCACACATTTCCTTGCTGGGTAAATGTTCAATTACTAAGTCATTATTTTCGTAAATGTTTCTTGGAAAGTTTAGTTTTCTCACATAATGTTTATTTCGATCACCCATGGAACGATCTGTAATCTATTGGATGACCGATGCACTGTCTTGAAAATAATAGTCCATATACAGGGTCTTTTGAGTCCCAATCTTTTTCTAAGCCTCTTAGTAATCCACGGAGCCATATCACTTCTTTCATAGCAGATAACACACTAAGACACTCTGATTCACAAGATGATAACGCTATCTCAGTCTGTTTCTTAGATCTCCACGAAATAAGATTTCCATCGATCATAACCATGTAACCTGATACTGATTTGCTTCAGGGGGTTGAGTTCCAAGATGCATCTGTCATGGTTACAATTCTAGGTTCCTTGTGACTTCTTGAATTTAAGCACAATTTATAGTTCATTGCATGATCCTTTTTAAACCAGAATAATGAGCTGTGGTTGGGTCATTGTTAAATTGTGATAATATAGTAGTTGCACTGTTGATATCCGGCCTCGAACAGTTTGCTAGAAACATCAGTTCACCTAATAGTTCCTGGTACTGCATAGTATTAACTGGCTTTGAATCTTTAATTTTCTTAAAGTCAGTATAAGGGTCCAATGGCGTCTTCGTTAGGTTAAGGATAAGGACTCAGACCTCATGCATGGGTCCATTGTGTACCCTCATATAACATTGTTTTAAGTCAATGATTATTCTTCAACGTAAAATTGAGTTTCTGTGGTCATGAAGAGTCCTGTGGAATTACAGTATAGCAAGATGACCTTAACGTTCAGCGTGGAGATGTTATCAGTGGTAAAACGAATCCTGCCAAAGATCTCCCATCTGTTGCTAGCTAAAGCTGGACATTGGCATAGAATGTGTTCAGGAGTTTCCTGATCCATTCCACATTTCCTACATACATTACTTTGGGAAATTCCAAATATATGTAGGTGTATATTAAGAGTACAATGTCCTGGGTCCATTGTGTCCCCTCATAAAACATTGATAACATCAATGATTATTCTTCAACAAGGTTGAGTTTCTGTGGTCATAAAGAGTCCTGTAGACTTACAGAAAGATAAAATGACCTTAATAGAAAGTGAAGATGTTTTTAGTGGTGAGACAAAACCTACCAAAAGATCTCGCGTCTGTTCCTAGCTAAAGCTGGACTGAAACATGGAATGTGTTCAGGAGTTACCTGATCCATTCCACTTTTCCTCTGGAGGTTTCGGTATATACCGTCCCTCCTCTGAAGTTTCATGGAAGCTAGCTAGTTAGTACCCTAGATAGGGAAATCTTTGGAGGTCTCTTCTTCAGAGCCCTCCATTGTTACGGGGGGAAAACAGTCGCCCTGCGGAGAGCCCCCATGCACAGGGAAGGCCATTTTTTTTATTTACTCCAGGATTCGGCCTGGTTTCCTAGAGGCACCGTTGAAGACACTATAACCCCAGTGCTATTCATCCATCGGCATGGTCCGCTTAACACCTTAGATTGGGGGGGAGTCTGGTTCGGGGTGCAGAGCACTGCTTCGCCTCACACAGTGTCCTCGGACCCCGCGGAGACGAAGATTTCCACTATCCACCACCCGTGGACCCGCCAGGTTGCTGACATCCCGAAGCTCCCGGGTACAGTCCAATGACTATCCCGGGCCTGGTCTTCGTTGGGTTACAAGATGTGATGTTGTATTTAACTAGTAAATCTTTAATATATGGCTTCTGTGATAATAATATACTTTCATCTGAGCATTCAATGTCTATTCCAAGAATTCTTTTCGGATATCCCAAATTTACAACTTTAATCTCCTTCGAAAGCAATTATCATCTGATGATCCTGCTGTTAGGAAATCATCAACATAAAAACCTATAAGATAATCACCATTTGAAGACTACGTAAAGACACACTGATCTGTACTTGAAGATTGAGCACCAATTTTGTGTAAATTCATAAGGAGTTTTTTGTACCAGCATCCTCCACTTGTGACGTTGTCCATAAATGCTTTTCTTTAGCAAACAAACATAGTCTTCTTTTCCCTTAATAAGAAATCCTTCAGGTTGCATCATATATATCTGTTTGTCAAGATCACCATGTAGAAATCGGTTTTGACATCGATTTGCTGAAGTTTCATCTTTCTTTGGGCTGCAATGCTTAGAATAAGTCTGAGTGATTGATGTTTAATTACAGGACTGAAAGTTTCTGCATAATCAATACCTGAGCGTTGATTACAAACTGCCACCACTAATCGGGCTTTATTATTGTTCAGTTTCTTTGAGAATTTCCAGATACTTTTGATGATCTTTCCGTTTGTAGGTTTGCTTACTAGCTCCTAGACTTTAGGTTGAATGAGAGAGTCAAATTCCGACTTCATAGCTTCAATTCATTTCTCCTTCTCTGTTGAGATTACTGCATCTTGATATGTGTGGGGTATATCAAACGTAAAGTTGTCTTTTTCTAAATTAGTGTTATTACCAGTAGTCTCCTTTCCTTTCCTGTGTTGTCCAGCCTCTTCTTCACTTTCTCTTCGGTCTGACGTCATTCCTTAATGGCGTCCTGGGGAAGGCCACGGGAAACCACCCCAGTATCTTTCCCTTGAAATTCTTGGGAGTCTGCTAGGGGTTCGCCGTCTTGGGAACACTAGCGCTCCCTGGAGCACGGATGCTTCGGCAACGAAGCTCGCACTTCGGTGCGAACCGACCACACACACACCAGTAGTCTCCTGGAATTGGTGACCTTGTTCACCTTCATCTCCGCCTTGGTTCATAACATCTTCCTCACCTTTTGTCCTAGATGATCGTCTTACTCCAGCGTTCTTCAGCATTGTCTCCCTTTCTTTAAGTTGTTCTGAATGTCGTTTCTGACAAAACTCTTTTAGTATGTACTTTTGGCCTGCCTTTCCTGCAAGTGTTCTGAAGTGGATTATCTTCTTCTCTTGTAATTTCTCTGGAATCAGTACCTTCGGTTTAGGTTGAATTCTTTGAAGGTATCAGCTGTTCTCCTGATGTATCAGTCTGTACTTGTCCCTGATCAAGCAGTTTGTTTAACACACCTGTACTCTTAAATTGTTTTTCACCTAGTTGGAAGTCGATAGTGAGGAATTCAGTAGTTTCTCCCTTGCATGGCTTCCAAAACGGTGAATTAACTGCCAAAGTCATCAAATTAACTGCCATCAATATCAAATCCTTATAAAAAACAAAATACTATTACCCCAACAAAAAATAATTGATAAACTAATAATAAAATATTATTATAAGATATGTTTTAAAGATGATGTTAATACTATTCATTAAACAAGATCAACAAGTTTATATGAAAAAATGCAGTATGATGCCCAAAAAATAAATTTGGATTAAGAATTACAAATAGAATCATTAATATAAAATAACTAGACAAACAAACTCGTCTTCATTCCTTCAAAATTATATTTCATCCTAGCGAAAGGACTTCTTCAGGATTATAAAGAAATACAAAATAAAATAAAAGGAGAGAAAATACTTCTCTCTCTCTCTCTCTCTCTAAAAAAACATAATCGAAAAGTAACAAAGTAAAATCCAAACAAACATAACATATTATATAAAATAATTAATATAACATGTTACTTTCAATAATCAGTAATCAGTAATAAACATAAACTTCAAACAATTTCTTATTTGTTAACCTAATTAACAATAAGTTAATTGTATTGAACAGACATGTGATAATTTCAAAATTAAAAAATCTTTAATTTTCTTATTCTTTAATTAGGATTTCTTAAATAAATCATAATAATAAGCATAATTCAATAAGTTATATTTGTAATAATCTGTATTTATTGTGATTTAATTTTAATTTGTTGTGAAACTTGTTATAAAATTTATAGAATCAATACCAGCACCTACAATACAGGTGCTTTTAGGTCACCTAGTAGGATCGATCTTCATTAAGATCCTATAGCCTGTAGGCTTTCGTAAATTCTCCGTATCCAATCAGGACTGTGGGAATCCCTCTTGAGTCTAATTTCTTCTGATTTGGTTTTCTATTTTGATAGAAACAAAGAAATCCAAATTTTCTCAAGTGTCGAACAGAAGTTCTCTTTCCTGTCCATATTAACTCCGGAGTTTGCTCTGCTTTTTCCATATTTGGGCCATCAATTAATTAAATATAAAGCTGTCAGTAAAGTTTCTGCCCAAAATTTCTTTGGAAGTTTCGATTCAAGAAGACAACACCTTGTTACATTTAGTAATGTTCTGTTTTGACGTTCAGCCACTCCGTTACTTTCCGGTGAATATGGAACTGTTAGTTGGTGTTTAATTCTATTTTCTCTAAAGAAATTAGATAACTTATGATTCACAAACTCCAACCCATTATCAGACCGAACGGCTTTTACTTTAGAATCTTGTTGTCGTTCTATCTCCCTTATTTATTAGACTATCCGCCGCTTCGTCTTTCGTTTATAGGAAATCAACAAAGATCTTCCCTGAGAAGTCATCTGTAACCGTGAGGAAATACCGTGAGTTTCCTATTGAAGGAATTTGAAGGGCTCCACAAATATCTCTATGAAGTAAATCCAGAATTATCCTAGAACGCTGGTTCATTGGGAGATGAGGTTGCGATGGAAGTTTCGCTTGAATGCAAGTAATGCATTGGGGGACTTCTTGCATTTGATATAAGTGGATTCCCTTCATATTCAACTCCTGTAAATAGGTTAAATTTAAATGACCAAATCTGGAATGCCACAGTCCTCCATTATTAGAAGAATTTATCATAGTTTCATCTATTACAGATCCACTCCGAGGTAAAAGTATAGAATACGAGTCTCCTTCTCGAGAACCTCTTATAATTGACCCATCTTCCGCACGAATTAGTCACATCACCTTTCTTAATGGATATAGAATAACCATCGTCTTCTAACTTAGCAAAGGAAAGTAGATTTTCTCTCTGATAGGGGATGTATAACACATCATGTAGTACTAAATCAATATGAGACCCATCAGCCGTGATAGTATCGACTTACATTCCCAACAGCTTCTTCCGCTTTACTCTCGAATTCCTTCACAGCTCCGTTTATTGGTCTGGAATCCCTTATTATTTCAGTGAGGATGCTTCTATCATGGGTAATACGCTTAGTTGCACCAGTATCCAGGTTCCACTTGATACTAGATTAGATTAATTGAAAGTGGGTGGCATGACTGCCGAGCACGTCGACCTGGAAGATCTTTTGTACTATCCCACGGAAAGAAAGACTGAGAAAGGATGGTGTGAGAAATGCAGGGGAAACGGGAGAACCCCGGGAAAACCTGCCCAGCGCAGATTGCCACCATCAACGAAACCCACATGAGAACCGAACCCTGTACTCAGAGGTGAGAGGCCAGTGTCTTAGCGACATCGCCAACCGCGCAGCATGATACTAAGATTATCCCTGGTGTTATATATTTTCGTCTTATTCTCTGAAGCTGATCTCACTGATTCTGTTTTCACAGTTTTTGAATCACAATCTTTGCATCTATCTTTTCTATCTGTACATTGGAATGCAAAATGCCCTAAGCGACCGCACACATAACAGCGCTTATCACTCTTATCTTTTAATTTGTCGTAATGTCCCTTTCTTACAAATCCTTTCATCGCTTTCTCCCTCAGTTCCGGGCGAAATTCATCACTTTCCTCTAGTGATTTCAGTGCTCTCCGAAGTCGGCCAACAGACTGCTGTTCGAGGGTTTGAGAGATGGCCATAACGGATCCAAACTTTCTAGGTAGTCCTTTACAAATATAGACGCAAATCCTTGCCTCCGAGAGATCTTGTCCCAGTAAAGCTGACTCCTCCGTAGTAGCTAAAGCACAATCGAAGTAAGAGTCAATCCATTCGCCATCGTTAAGGTGTAAAGATGCCAATTTTATATCAACGTTGATAATTCGGCTTTCCACATCTCTTTGAGCTGCTTTCTCTAAACGTTCCTATAGCAGTTTTGCATCTTCACAGGATACATATTTTGCTAGAGTGTTTTTTGGCATACTCGTGGTAATAAGCCTAAACGCTTCTGCATCCTTTTCATCCCATTCTGTTAATGCCTTGTCATATTCTTCATCAGAGTTATAATTGAATCTAATAGGCTTACCTTGCTGTATAGCCACTTGCCACACCTTTTAAGCTCGAAGAATGCCTTTCAATTGAATTCTCCAGGTCAAGTAGTTATCGTTGGTAAGAAGTTCAATTCTCGTCTGAAAAGCTCTATTCGCCATTCTGGCGGATAATCTTCCGTCGATTCTACGAACAACCATGGTGATCTGCTACCACTGTTACTATTTGTTAGTAGATATTTAAAGAGCGAGGGATTTTCCAGCAGGATGACTAAACACAGTCCACCATATCTAACAGCGGAAACATTTATTTTACGACTAAGAACTTACATTAACCGAAAAAACATGTCTGTCATCGATCAGACCAAAAAACATTAACAATCGCAAAAGGAATGCGCAACCACATGAAACAATGCAATTGTACAGAGAGAAAACTATTAATTAGGCAATCTGCCAACAGTTTCAAATTTATTAAGAATCATTTATTTTCATTAACCAAAGATTAGTTTGTTGTCTCTTTTTTTATACTTTCCTGTTTTTTTAATTAGAGTAGCTTTTGCCAGACATTAACGAGAATCAAAATTAAAGGAATCTTTAATTTACAAGTTACATATATAATTTTTCTAAACTAAATGCGATTAATTAAAAAATAATTTTGACAAAGCAGTCAAACAAACTGATTCATAATTTCTGACCAAAACTTAAACACCAATGATTCAAATAAACATCTTTATAACTTCAATATTTCTATTCTCTCAACGAGAATTTTCTTCAGGAAAAAAATATAAATGAGAAAATAAATTCTTTCTTACATTTCTAACAGAAATGAAGTAGAATAATCATTCCAAAAGAATACAATAACATTACAAAGTAAACACTTTTCATCATTACTTAACAATGAAAATAATCCAGCATGTGCAATCACACTTTTACAAATTAATTTCTGTTTTTCATTATTAAGAATCGAAAACAGTAACAATCATATATTATAATTAAACTTCTTTACAATCTCAACTAGGATAAATTTAGTTTCAAACTTAACATACTTATTATTGTTCATAATTTTTACAAACAATCCAAAAGAAATTGTACTCATCTTTAGCGATCTATCTCTGTTCATACACTTTGCCATATTAATCAGCCCTGATTCCACCATAAATCTCTCCGCCTCATCTTTTGAATCGTAAATTACCTCTACTATTGGATCTGGATTATGACACATTTTTATCACATGATCCACCCAATCTGAAATTCCTAATAGATTATTCAGAAAGACTCTTACGTGCTCTTTCAGACTTTCCTCAACTGCCCTCCCTGTGCTTCCTAAGTAAATCTCGTGACAAGTTCTGCATTCCAGTTTATAAATTACTCCCATCTTATAAAGAATATTTCCTTCCTTCTCCTTATGCTTCCTTTTCTTGAACAAACTGTTTCCTTTGTAAAAAATTAATTTTATTTTATTTATTTCAAATACTTCTCTTATTTCTTTATCAATTTTTAATCCTATTGGAAATCTGATATATTTATATTGATTCACTTGGTTTGATATATTATTATCTCTTTTCAAATTTCTTTTATGAAAAAATTTAATAAAATTCACATTGATGAAACTTTTTGGATACCCGTTCATTTCCAATTTATTATGAAAAATATTTATTTTTCTTTTCCACAATTTTCTATCTTCTGTATAAGAAGTTATTCTTTTTAAGTTATTAAAAATAATTTCTTTTTTTGTTGACATTCTATGATTTGATTCATAATTAAGTAAGTGGTTACTTTGATATACAAATGATTCAAAAACTTCATAGCTTTTGGCCAATTTCCTGAAAAGCGTCTTCAAAGTCACATAAGAGAATCTTCCTAACTTTGTGCTTCCGCTGGTTATGGGAAAGATTTAAATCTCTTTTTCGAGCATAGTACAATGCTTTGTCAACGACAGCCAGAGCCAGAGAGGCATTTAGGATTTGAATGTGTGTATCTGGAATGTTATTAAATCCTTTTTCTAATTCATAATTTGTATCATATTGCTATCGGCGTGAGTGGCTATGGGTGGTAACACCACGAACGTACAGCGGCTTGGGGGACTTAATGCGAGATTCGAGATAACGAACATTATCTTCAGTGAGCATTAACATAACCGAAGTTAGACTGAAACTTTATTTCTTTATTATCAAAATGTAGTTCTGCCAAAAGTCCTAATTAAGCTAGTCTTCAGCTCTGAAATGTCCACTACATACTCCTCTGCAAAAATGTAGTCCTAAACGGCTATCAGTAACTTTCCCATAGACGCTCTATCTTAGGCTCGGTCGTCTCTGGAACCTTGCGGCCTCAGCTAATCCTTTTGCGGCTAGGAATGGTTTCTTCGTAGTCGCACTCTATCTTCCTGGCTGGATGTAACTTCTGAACTTCGCCCACTGAACTGTATCTTCTCCGGTTGGAGAGAATTGCATGGCTCTTCTGCCACCGAACTAACTTGCACCCTTCTCTCTGTGACTCTCGGCCACCAACTGCTTTGTACTCCACTCTCTGTGGCTCTCGGCCATGTACACACACTGTTCTCCTAACTGGAGACTGTAGTGAGGCTCTCGGCCTCTAAACTCACTGCCTAAGCTTGGCTCTGCAGCTCTATATAAGGCCGCTCGATGCCTCGTTCCTGCCACTGGACTGTTCAACTTCGAACAGAGGAGCAGGATTGGACGTGGCAACTCTGTGGATGGGCGAGTGGCCAAATCGACCGGTAACAATATTTCACATTTAGTTTTGGGAGATTTAGTTCAACTCTTTCTGCGAGGGCACTAGCTTTATAATTGGGCAAGTTTATTTTATGTTTGATCCTATGAAGAAATGTAGGATTTACTTGATCAAAATAATTAATCTCTGTCTCGAAGCCCAGGAAAATGAAGAGTGGGGATTCCGTAAAATCCCTAATCAATAAAATTACAAATGTAAATAACAGGTTTATTGGGAACAATATTATGATCTGTCTCTTTGGTGAATTGCTGTTAAATGTTGCAAGTTCCCTTGATTTATGGCCCTTTCGTGCTCTTTCATGCGGGTACGTACCCTTCTTTTAGTTTCTCATATACCTGCATTTATCATCTCCATTCTCGCACTCAATGCCATAAACCACTGCAATTTTGTCTTAAATTATCCATTTTAGTTTTTTTGATAATTAAGAAGATTACCTAATGTGCTACTGGCTCTATTCGCAATCTTAATTTTAGCTTGTCCCATTATGGGAGCTAATTTTCTATTAAGATTCTCCTCATAAGGTAACATGATATATTTATCCCTATCTTTGTCTTTTTTAAGATAAGATTGTTCTTATGTGTATATTTCTTCCAGCCTGTAAGATTCTGGTAATGTTTTTGTTAATAAAGCTTATTGGGTATGCATTACTAACAAAGATATTTCTTATTTTTTATTAGAATTAGTTTCATATTTAAGAGGACATGCTGCTAAAAAATTTATGGTAATATTAGCATTTGATGCCTTTCTGAAAATCGCAGTTTCGAATTTCTGATTAGTTTAATAACTAAAACATCCAAGAGCGGGATCATATCATCTTTTTCTCTTTCCATGGTAAACTGTATATCTTGAGAGACACTATTGAAAATCCGTCAAAACCTGATTAACACTATCCTTATTAGTTGGAAGATGATTTTTTTCTCCTCCGATAAAACAGCAAATAGGCATTATCTGTTCTTATTCTGCTCTCGGAGATAGAGTTCACTTGGGCATCATCAAATAATCGCCAGTCAGCATCACTGTCATTTAGCCGTGCCTAAACCGTGTAGTGGCCCTCGTTGAAATCTTCGCCGAGATGATTTACGACTCCGAAGAGATCGTAAATCATTCCTGTGTTTGCTGGACCACTGACATAGGGACTCCACATTTCCACAATTTCTGTTACCTCTTCTGTGATTTCACATTTATGGCAATTCCAATATGATTTGCCTTCTGGTATATTAAATAACTTCAGACATTTATGAAGGTTGTCTGCAGGAAGATTGTCTGAAGAGTGAACAGGTAAGCGAAGCCAGTGGTACTTTTGAAATTCTACGTAGATTTTGGAGCAAACAGCACTTTAACATTTTATGGTAAAATGACCAGAAAAAAGGTCTTCTATCACTGAATTATTTTCGGATGGTTCGTTGACAGGAACAATCTCATCTGTTCCGTCCCAATCAATGCTTTCAATGTAAATTTCATTGTGTTCTTTTTAAATCCCCGGGGTGTTCAAACGTGGCTGATAATACTCTAGATAAATATAAAACCCAGCACATACTTTTTTAAAACTATTGTGCTTAGTGACACTAGCATTAGAGTTCACACGCGCTTGAACAGTTCAAAAGAGCACTCACAACAGGAACAGAGCCAAAAATAAAAGAATTATGAAAAATATAGGAAACTGGTATTAAGAATTTCTTGTGGAGGGAAGGAGAGATGAAATGTGTAGGTGAGAGGAGCCACGAGAGGTTACATTGGGCAAGTTTATTTCATAAGTGTTTACACCATTTGAGACGGGATGCGTGCGTAGGAGGACGCGGTCTCCTGGTTTGAATGAGACGTCTCTCCTATCTTTATCACGTAGTGCGTTGTTTTTTAGATCGAGTTTCCCTCGATTCTGGTGGATAAGATCCTGTATTCCTCTAAATCTTTTTCTGATACTCGACTCACTAATCGCTTCCTCCTTGCTATGCTCCTTGATATTGTCCCCTTGCATTTTGCGGCCATACTTTTAATTATAATTATAATTAGTATTACTTTATAAAACTATTAGTTATTAATCTTTTTAATGTTGTTAATAAATTGAACTTACTGGTTACTGATTTTTCTGCTCCATTTCTGTTTCCTGCAACGAGATTCAAGTGTCTTCTGTTCGAAACGATGGCTTCAGCAAAGAAAGGTTTAGTTGTTTAAGATAATAATATTACTGTAACGAAATTATTGACAAATTAATGCTGCTCAAGTGTTTTATCTTGTTAAGTTGGTATTCTACTTCGATTTTTGTTCACATAAATAAACAAATAAAGATTCGTGATTAGAAAATAAAATTTTATTTGTGCGTGTTCCCTGAATATATCGAATTAACACTCTCCAGTCAACAGAAATATCGTGCAGTCAATTTTTCTTAATTGTTACTCATATCACATTACAATAGAAATTAAGTAGAAATTAACTTCTGAATAATTATTATTCTTTTCTTGCAAAATAAAATATTTATATATATACACATTTTATTTTACAAAATGAAAAAAGCACAGTATTCACATAGTTCATCGAGTGTCTCTTCATTACTGAAGCGATAATTCCCTATCACTTATTATTAACAATTCCTTGAATAATAATTGTCACTTAATAATAGTATTCTGAAGAATAATGAGATAAATTCATTATCGATACTACGTCTATTAATTCAACATCCTTGTTGATATTCGAATTCTAGTCTCTAGTCGAGTCGCTTTGTACAAAATGACTAAGGTATCTTTTTTGTCTTATTATGTCTTATTTTGTCTTATTATTACTTATTTGAACTCTTTTAAGTAAAGCGGAAATACATCATGTCTATCCAATAATAAAACGACCTTTCGAATACATCGAAACATCTACAATATGACGAATCCTCTTTCCTACTAAGGCATTGAAGTTATTTCCTTCCTATCTAGCAGAAAATATGCAAAATATGATTAATATATATATATTTACACTTCGTTATTAATCATAAATATCACTTCTATATTCACTGAGTTCATTCCGTCACTTTGACTTGTTGAACACTTCATCGTGAAAATTTCTATCCTAAGTCCTTCTTCGCCATCTTCTGTAAAGTTCATTCTATGAATGTCTATAGCACACACGATGTATACTCATCTATTGTACTGTTGCATCACACACTACTGTTTCGTTGACAAAACAATCTTTAATGTCCACAATGGTCATATGCTTATACTCCCTGTCATTGTTGTTCACAAGAGGATTCGCTATTCATTATTTGATTTAATAGTTGTAAATAGCCTAAAGTTCAGAAAGTTATCCTCAAGAGAATCTTCCTAGCTTTGTGCTTCCTCTGGGTGTGGGAAAGATTTAAATCTCTTTTCCTGGCATAGTACAATGCCTTGTCGACGACCGCCAGAGACATTGAGGAATTGAATGTGTCTATTGCGAATGTTATTAAATCGTTCTTTTAATTCATAATTTGTATCATATTCCACATTTAGTTTTTGGAGATTTAATTCAACTGTTTCTGCGAGGGCACTAGCTTTGTAATTGGTGTGACGCCTTGCCGTGGATTCGGGTACACATGTGAAGGAAAGATTATGATTGAGAGTCATGCACAGTGG
>JAFIDM010043690.1:0-15104 GCA_023159025.1 Thereuonema tuberculata
TTTCTAGTGACTACTCTCAACTGATGATCGGCAATTCAATGTGAAACAGCCGTTCTGAGATGTCATATGTAAACACTGGGTGTGAAGTTTTCATGTATATCTTTCTTTCTTTACTTTTTCAAAAAACTTTGTGTTTTCCTTACTATTTACTTTGGTCTGATGTTAACTCCTAATGCACTTAACAAGTAGGCGAAAGGAAATGTTAACTTACCAAGAGACTGTCATAAAGGAATCAATAAAATTCCACAGAACATCTCAATCGTTGTGAAAATTCTGCTAATGCATCTGTAATCAACATTTAACTTCAATGCTCGTATCTGGAATCAAATTTAGACTTTTAAATAACGTTGCCAATCAGAAATTCTGATTCGTCCAAACAATCCTTATATATTATTTCTGAAAGGTGTTTTGTTGTCGGTACGGCATATTTCCCTTAATACTTCATCAAAATCAATGATTGATACATCATGTTGAAGATTACGTTCCCCGCTAATGACGAAAAAAAAAACAAATTGTTTAAAATTAATGTTTTTGTTAAAAAACTTTATTTTAAAAGCCTTTTACTAAAAACGTAGACACACTTTAACAGAAGCGACTTATCTTTCGAAAGCGAACCAACATTTCAAATAATTCTATAGCGTCGTAAACTTCAAATATATCCTTTTTTGAATAAGAAAATACCTTAAAAAGATATTTTATCGTTTATTTAATAAGAACAGATAAAAAACAAACAAAGATTTATATTTTAATAAAAATAAACAATTTATTACAATAAAAAACATAAACATTTGTCAACTTCTCTTATATAATTTCTCAAAGGTGGTTTTTTTTTCTACCTTAATACTTCATCAAAATCAATGATTGACATATCATTTTGAAGATTACGTTCATCGCTAATGACAAAAATAAACAAATAGTTTAAAATTAATGTTTTTGTTAAAAAACTTTATTTTTAAAACCTTTTTATAAAAATGTAGAAGGCGCCATTTATTGTTCATTTATTTATTTCCACATCACCATTCGGTGACTGATCAAGATACCATAAGAATTATTCGCATGAGTCAACCTTTTTATAAAAATGGAGAAGGCGCCATCTATTGGCAATGTGTTTAATTAATATGCACGACAGCTGTTGGATTTGTTTTTTATTTCTCAAAGGTGTTTTTTTATTACGAATTATTCGCACGGGTCAACTAGTTAAAGATAAAAAAAATATTTAATTCTCTTTCAAATCGACTTAAAAATATATTTCAGGTATTTTTAAATGATCAGAATAGATTTTTAGATTCATTTGTAAGTTATAGACCTTTTTCAGAAAAAAACAACAACATATTAACCATAGGCATATCAGGATTTTGTTATGGGAGAAATTTTAATGGTCGTTCAACGGAAAAAAGAAAATTGTGTCCTTTTCCGAATTGGAAGGGAGTTACAAACAAACTGATGAACTTTTCAACTAAAAAAAAAATAATCCCAAATCCTACATTTTTACCATTTTCGAATGGGAGGTTACAATCTCTACCAATCCTTGTCAATGATACTAATCGACTGTAGACTTTGCTAGAAATATAATAATATAAAATAATATAAAAATTTTATTGCCAATAAAAAATATTTACAACAGTATGTATTGATTACAGTTTTGACATCCCAGTTGTCTTAAGGGTGATCCCGTCGAGAAGACAAAAGGGTGTCGGATACGAGGCAATTACATACGAAAATAAAACATTAAAGCATTACAGGAAAAGAGGAAGAAACTGGATTATTTTCCTTTTTTTTTTGACAAATATTTCACAATGTACATTATGAAGGCGAAAAAAAATCAGTTCATCACATTTTGAGGAAACTATATGCTGCGTAAATTATAAAATATAAAATTAGACTGATGGCGTTTACCCAGATAGAAGAAGGAGAAAATAACAAAGGAGAGACTGAGAAGAAAGAGAGGAGAGGGGAGATTACAATCAATTATTGGGTTCATTTAAAGAGAGGAATAATATATTTATGAGGATTTATGAGGATTGAGTTGACTGGATAAGTGTTGTTTAAGTTTTCTTTTAAACTAGTCGGCTATCCGTCGCTTCGCTCCGGAAGCCTCCGTGTATGTAATGGAAAACCAATTTTTATTTATTAAAAAAACACACACACAGAAATTACATCAAGTAAACTTAAACTAAAATCTTTCAAAAGTTTTTTTTTTTAATTTAATTTCAGATGTTTATATTCTGTCAATCCACGACTGCTTTTAGAACCAGCGTGTGAATCATATATCTATGATATATTTTTATTAATATTATTATTAATTATTATATTTTTATATTTTTTTATTATATTTTTGTATATCCGGCGTAAACTGCGCCGGACAGACACACAGACACACAGACAGACAGACAGAGAAATAAAAGATTTTAGTAATATAGATTGTGTCAGAGAAGAGCAACCACGAATTTCCTTTGGAATTTTATTCCAATTTAGAGGAGCTGAATAACTGACTGCTCTTCTTTGATAGTTGGATCTTGTTTTTGTTAGTAGAACAACAGGATTGAGTCTAGTTTTATAAGAATTGGAATCTCTATTACTAAAATCTTTTATTTCTCCGTCTGTCTGTGTGTCTGTGTGTCTGTCCGGCGCAGTTTTCTGTTAGAATGAAAAATAGAAAGAATTTTTACAATGAAACATCCGCGACAGGAATCGAACCTGCAACTTTCCGATCCGAAGTCAGACATCTTATCCATTAGCCCATGGGAACTACAACTCTCTTCATATTGCTTTTTTGACTTATCTGTCAAAACTGAACTGACTTTGACTGAAAAGTAACAATTGTAATTAAAAAGAAAGTCAAAAAAGAAAGAAGCAGTACTTCATTAGGTAGCATACTAAGAAATCACTATTTATAACTTAAAAACCACTGAAAAGTATCAATTGGAATGAAAAAAAGAGTCAAGAAATAAAAGAAGCAGTATTTCCATTAGGTAGCATACTAAGAAATCACTATTTATAACTTAAAAACCACTGAAAAGTATCAATTGGAATGAAAAAAAGAGTCAAGAAATAAAAGAAGCAGTATTTCCATTAGGTAGAATACTGAAAAATCACTATTTGTAACTCAAACTACTGAAAAGTATCACTTGGAATAAAAAAGGAGAGTCAAGAAAGAAAGAAGCAGTATTTCTATTAAGCAGAATACTGAAAAATCACTATTTGTAACTCAAAAACCATCATTATTTGTAACTCAAGAACCTCTCAAAAGTATCAATTGGAAAAAAATGAGAGTCAAGAAAGAAAGAAGCACTATTTCTGTAGGTATTCTACTAAAAAAATCACTATTTGTAACTCAGAAAGCTAGAATCACATCAAAGTAAAAAAAACTCATGATAAATATGCGGCTCATCAATCAAGATGAACGAGAGTTTCGATAACATCAATCGAATGATAAGTCGAAGAATACAAGGAGAGACTACACAGCATACAATACAAGTGCGAATAAAATTAACACTTCTGATAATCCACTACACGAACATCTCTATCTGCCCGAGTATCTGAACGCATTGAATCTCAGCGGTATTCCTCAACATCGTTTGTCATTGAAGATTGGATTTCCAATAATATTGTTGCGAAACATCAATCCTACGTTTACATACTGCAATGGAACTCAACTTAAATGCCGTTCATTCGATAATGATCTCATAGAAGCCGAAATTATAACAAGAACTCACAAAGGAGATTTTGTTTTCATCCATAGGATGTCTATGAAACCAAACGATAATCTACTTCTATTCATTTTCACAAGATAGCAATTTCTGATCAGGCCTTCTTACACGATGTTTATCAATAAAGCTCAAGGACAGACTCTATTAAAATTGCCATCTATTTGGTGAACGTTGTCTTCACTCACGCACAACTTTATGCCTTTGAGTCACAAGTCGTCAGAATTTGGTTATCTTCACTCGAAAGAATAGTCACAATCAATTCGTTGCCAAGAATTTCGTATACAAGCTACGATCTTCATTCATCATCTATATTAACAAACATCCATCTAAACTATCTCTTCTCTCAAATATCTATATCAATCAATTTGCACACGGGTAATGGTTGTAATTAAGAAAAGAGATTCAAGAAAGAAAGAAGCACTATTTCTATAAGTCTATTTGTAACTTAAAAACCAACGTTCTTTGTAACTCAAAAACCACTGAAAAGTATATCTATATTACTAAAAGCTTTTATTTCTCTGTCTGTCTGGTGCAATTGTTGTAATTTGTGAAAATAGAAATAATTTCTACAAATTCACTACAGTAATCGAACATGCAACCATCTGCTCCGAAGTTAGACGTCTTAGCCATTAAACCACGAGGACTACATTTTAATCTCCATAAAAAATAAAAATATATCATAGATATATGATTCACAGGCTGGTTCTAAAAGCAGTCGTGGATTGACAGAATATAAACATCTGAAATTAAATTTAAAAAAAAAAAACTTTTGAAAGATTTTAGTTTAAGTTTACTTGATGTAATTTCTGTATGTGTGTTTTTTTAATAAATAAAAATTTGTTTTCCGTTACATATACGGAGGCTTCCGGAGAGAAGTGACGGGTAGCGGACTAGTTGGGTTTAATATTGAAAGGAATTGAAGGACATAGTTTTTTGTTAATTGTTTTGTAGGTGAAAAGAGCCAACTGAAGCTTGTAGATATGTTCGAAAGGAATTATTTTATATTTTGTCCAGAGGGATTGAGTAGAGTACAGGCGGGGCTTTCCATCTAAGAATCTTAGGAAATGCTTTTGAACTTTAAGTGTCATTTTTTTCTTGAAATTTGGCAGTGGTACCCCAGATGATTACACCGTAGCACAAGTTTGTATGAATTAGCGGCCAATACAGACTCAGAAGTATTTGCCTATGAAGAAAATGAAGTTTCCTAATGATGCCTAAATTTTTTGAGACTTTATGAGCGATTTGTTGTGCATGGAGATTCCATGATAGATCGTGCAAAAGATTAACACCTAAATAAATGAAGGATTGAACTTCTTGTAATAAGGAGTTGTTATCATTGATAGAGAAATTGTCAATGTTGAGTATTTTATTTCTTTGATAGAAAAACCTATAAACCGTTTTGGTTGCATTTAAAGTAATTTCGTTTGAGGATAGCCAAGATTCAAAGTAGAAAAGTGAGCTCTGGACCTCGTGCTTGAGTTTTTCCACATTAGGATGTGCAAATAGAAGGGTTCCGTCATCGACATAGAAGATACATTTGGGAGCAGGTGATGTGAGAATGAGATCGTTTGTAAATAAATTAAAGAGAAGGGGGGAAAGGATAGACCCTTGTGGTAAACCTGTAGACTTATGATGTACTGAAGAGGAATATCCGTTTATGTTCAGTTAGTATTGTCTTTGTGATATGAAGAGATCCATGTAAGAGGTGGGCCTCTAATACCCATATGTTCTAATTTTTGAAGTAAAATATTGATATTAATTGAGTCAAAAGCCTTTTTCAAGTCCAAGAAGAGACCTAAGACGATCTTATTAGCCGCCATATTTCCCGTGATAAACTCTGTGAGATCAATTAGCGCAGTTTCTGTATTTTTCCCTGTAATGAAACCGTTGTTGTTGAGCAATGATTTTATTTTTTGATATGTATGTAGAGAGTGTACTATGATATATTTTTTCAAATATTTTTGAAAAAGAGTTTACCACGGAGATAGGACGGTAATTGGTCAGAGTGTTCACATCTCCTGCTTTCCATAATGGAACAACTTTCGCTTGTTTGAAGGAAGAAGGAAAGACTCCTTCAGATATTGAGATATTAAAAATAAGAGAAAGAGGGAGTGAAAAAAATACTAAAATATTCATTCATACTTCATGTTTTTTTTTAAAAAAAATAACTCTCCCATTGAGATCTTAGACTGAAATACCCAATGGTTATTATTTCCTATTATTAAAAGTTCGAAATTATTCGGAGAACTAAAGGTCACTTTTTCGTTTTTCTCAGTTCTTCAACTGCACACTGACAACCGTAGAATCACTTGCATTTATCAGCTAAGTAACACAAGGTAAGTAACTTGTTTTTTTAGTAAATAAGAATTAAGGTTTAACATTGTGCAGGTTACCTAGTTTTCTTTATTTCTGCACTTTATTTCTATTACCTTTTCACTTTTTTAATGATTAGTGAAGTTTTTAGAAGTGTATTTCTTAGGCAATTATGAAAAGCCGTTTTTAAAAAGTTAAAAGCGGTTGAATCCCGAAAATTCATTAAATCCAAGAAAACTTATTTTATTTTAAATATAAAGAATAAACATGGCGAAATTCAATATGGCTGAACTGTCCTCACTGTAATAATGAAAACGCTCTCTATTTGATTAGCACGTGAGCTGTTCAATAAAGGAATTCATAACTTATTGTTTGACGTCGACTTTCTTTTTCTCTTGAAATTTTCGTATTCGCCATCAAGGGTGAGTTTTTTAAGCTTTTATATTTCAAACTATGTTATTGGAAAATATGCTAATATATAGTTCTGTCAGAAATTAATGCATTTCTTCAAATTAATGAATTTCTTTATTAAATAAGATAGAAAAGCAAATTATTTAAAGTTAAACATAATTAAAGCAGGATAATATAATCGAATTGCTTCTAATTTAGGCCTACCACGTATTTACCTTAAAAGAAATGGATTATTTGGCTTATCAGAATTTTTTTGTTAAAGTATCCTGATGTTTTTATCATTAAGTTTAAAACTAATTACCATGATTTATTTTTGGCTTATTTTTTAAATATTAGTCCTTAGTTAACATAAAGTGAAAGAGGCTTATCTACAATCGAATGGAACATGGTATCTCCAAAAGTTAAACCAAAAATAAAAAAATAAACATTAAAAATTAAAATAAATAAAATTCATGTCCTAGCCTCAATGAATTTTTCATCAGTAATTAAATAAAGCGCCTAAAAACTAACTATTCTTCCAAATTTGACTCAACCAAATTTAAATGTATTTAATTTACAAAGGAATATACCGTAAAATTCGAATTAGTTTTGAATCATTGTAGAAATGTTTAGTAATTAAAATTATTTCAATTAAATTTCTCAATTTCAAACTGGCCAATGATGATGATAATAAAGTTCATTTTTAAGTAGTAGGCCTAAATGGGTTTCGAATAATATGAAAATGTTGAATGACTGTTTTAAGATAACAATAACCGTGGGTAGTAATAACGGAACGTTATTGAATAAATTGCAAATAACTAACTTATACAAACCGATGACTTTTAATAGCAAGTGTTAAAAAGACAACGATTCGGGGGTGAATTAATTTACATTTAATTAATAACCTTTGAAAATTTCCTGAAATTATAATCTATTAATAAATTAAGAGTATTTTAGCAGCGTAATCCTAATATTTTCTTCGATCTGTTGTTTGATAATATTTTTAAAAATATTCTGTTCAGTTCCTAATTTCTTTTACTATATTCAGAAGTAAATAATATGCTAGTAACTGCAATTAGTTTATTTAGTCAAATAATTAATTACCGTTTATAAACACTGTTTCTTTTTTTGATGCTCTATTTTTAATATTTGTTATTGCAGATATTAATGAAGTTTTTTGACTGTAATCTTTTTTGGAATTAATTTTCTTTAATTCTTTGTTATTCACTTTATTTTAGTATTTTTTTAATCCTGTAAATCTTATGAATGCAAATTCTAAATAGCAACAAAGTTATTTAAAAAGTGCTTGTTATTTTCTGTTAACAGTAATTGGGTTAAAATAGTAAGAAAAAATAAACGAGATTAAAAGTTTCAGTTTGAAAGTGCTTTCAAAGTAAATAATTGATGTGGGATATAAAAAAAAGAAAATGATGAAAAAATCTCAAATTTATTATTAAAAAAATCAAAATATTTTCCATTTTCACAAAGGAAATTCAAATGGAGGCTAACAAGGAACGTCACGGAGGAAGGGATGTAAAAATCATCATTCGATTGCTCTAGCCAAAAACGTCAAGACATTACCTATTTTGATCCTCTAAACGAGATATTACGAAAAAACTAAATTGTCTGTTGTCCATTAATATCTGCTGAAACAGCTAAATTTACTAGAGATTTGTCGTTAGGTGACTATCATGTGACTGTTTGAATCATGAACTGCTCCTATCGCAACGCAGGCAAACGTTATTGCACGTCGATTTTCAAAGTAACTTTCAAATGCTCTTATTTGTAGCCTAAATGCTGATGATACCAAGCAGCAGATAGTATCGTCACTTAAGACTCTCTCACATAGAAATAGACTTCCAAAACGAATACTAACTTGTAAAGCAAAAGTGCTTTGAAATACTTTATTAAAATTCTTAATTGTATCAGAACAGAAATGAAATCCAAGGTTATTAGTTAAGTTTTCGATGACAAAATGTTTGATGCAGAAGACGTGCTTACACCATGATCAACGAATTACGAGTTCTCCTTTTCCAAATTCACATTTTGTATGGAGTATTTCATCCATGGTTTCCCCCGTTGCTAACTTAGTTTCCTTGCATACTGTAATGATAGAAGTGATTGTCATAGATTACTATGTAAATTTCGAGTTTGGTTATAAATCACGATTTTCCACATTGACAAAACCTAGGTGATAATTTTTTAACTTCGATATCATCTTTTAGATTAGGATCATGCAATTACAGCCATTTTTCGTGAACAACTCTAGATCACTATCGGATTTGATCTTCTAGCTGTTTTTAGCAGATATTAATGGACAACAGACGATTCAGTTTTTCGTTATACCTCGGGAAGTCGATCAAAATAGGTAAGTGTCTGGGCGTTTTTGAATAGAGCCAGAGAGAAGCCATCGAATGATGAACATAAATAGCCCTTTTTATGCCCCTTTCTCCGTTACCGTCTCTTGTAAGTTGGAGATATTCTACTACCAATGTCTGAGATCACTGGATTAGCACGTAGTGAAAGTACTAAGCATCATGGGTTTTAAAAAGTTTTCTCAACTAATGTGGATTGGATGGATGGCAGTAGTTGTTTAATTTTAATAAAAGTCTTTTCTAAATGGAAACCTCAGTAATATGGGGATTGAAGAATAATTTCAATTTAAACTTATATAGTAAAATCAGACAAACCTAATAATTTACAGCATCATTAGATCAAAACATCGAATTTGACCATTAATGAAGTTGCAGAATTATGTTCGATCTCTGGTTAATCATGTTACTCTTGTAATTTGAAATTCTTGATAAAAATTAATATCTTATAAAAGATATCTTAAATTATTTCAAAGATTTGATATTCTGTTGGTCACTGTCTTCTCTAAATTTTCCTTTCCCTTCGTCGCTTTAGAACTTAAAAAGCCTTGACACAAAATTGTTTTAACTTCAGTTTCGTAAAAAGAAAGTAATGGCTTGCTTTTTGTGTCAACCATTTATCGTTATTACTAGATAAAAAGAAAAACACCGATAAGTTTAATTATTGATTTTTTAATATAACTTCTTAAATGATATTGTTGTACAGCACTCCAACGAAAGCTCAGAATATCCTACATGCTGTTGAATCCTAAAGTTCCAATTGAATGTATCTATTAGAATGAGACCCAATCATATTCCTGCAGCCCCCTTCAGGCAAAATTTAGGAAACTTTTAAGAAATGTAACCTGGCAACTTAGTGCAAAAAATGAAAATGCCAAATTGTAGAGCATCAGTTATTTATTAGGAATGATTGCGATTCGCACGAAAATAATAGATGATAATTGAGATGATTAATATAAATTAGACGTTAAATGCTTAGCTACTACAAGATAGTGTGACAGGTCATAGACGCAGATAGATGATGCAATAGTAAAACGTAAATAATGACTAAAACCATTACATAAAATAATCATTGCATAAGGAGTGCATTCCAAATCATGAAAGCCAAGACACAGGGCTAATGTAGAACTATTTCGTATTTCAATGTTATTCAATGTCAGTATTATCATCATCATGGTAATGTGATCTTACAGGCAATGTGGTATACATTTGCTGTTTCAGGTAAATCTCAGAGAAACAAAGTCTAGGGTAAAGTCTATGACACTAAAGGCTATTGCACAGAATAGCATGGATTGATAAATCGTGACACGCAATTAGGCAACGTCTGACTTGTCGTTTTCATTTTTTTTTTTGAGTAGGTATGCTAATTTATTCAATTTGACGTTACAATCAGTCGCTGTTGTTCGGTCAGATGTGTTACTCTGCTGATTTGTCTGAGGTTCCGATATTTAACTGTTAGTTAGATATTTTCTATTGAACAACTTTTTATATTTCTTTCTCTTTGCAAAAATGCAAATTCCTGATTTAAGTTCTGTAACTGTAAATAACTGGGTTAATAATCACTGTATTTTATTTATCTAATAGGCACTCTTCACTTGATGTGAAGTACACAACTAACGAGCGAATGGAAATATTGTGGAAAAATATATTGAGAAAATAAAATTTTGAAGATCACGCTTATCAGACAAAGATGGATGAAAACAGGTTGCTTCTAAGATACGCTATTCATCAGGAATTGAAGTCGGCTGTCAACGAAGGAACGGTGATTCGAATTTATTCTTCAAAGAAATTCTACACTTTCTCCAAGTGTCCTCAACCGTACGTTACAAGTGCTCCTAAAGTCTTCCATGGAAAGAAATCCACTGGCTCTGTCTTGGCTTCAGATTCTGAGTTGCTGATGAATGCACCAAATTGCACAGGAGGCAAGGAAGTTGTTGAAGGCGCGATTCCTAAGACGGATGGAAAAGAAAATACCCCATAACTCCCCCAGTGAGATGCCTTTGTATACCTTTCCTTTTAGGCCACGACTGAACCAAAGAAGAACCAAGAAGAGATTATCTGAGGGCGAAATTTTGCAAGCAGCTTTGAGGCAAAGTGTGAATCTTGGTCGTATTCAAAAGGAATGTGTCTCCAAGAAATTCTACGTGGTTTCAGATCGTAAACCACGCTGATTAGACATTCTGTGATAGTTTGTGCAATAAAGTCACTTAATACAAATATCAACTAAGTAAATCCATTAACTACAATTTAATAACAAAAATGTCGAGTTGAAACATGTAAAGCCACCTGGTTATAAAATCTTGGAAAAAGAAACATTTTCGGTAATAATGTATTCAACATAAAAGAAAAAAGTTATTTAAAAAGAAAGTCTTGCTAGAAGTTATTTAAAAAAAAATAATAAAAAAAAATGCTCAGTTTGTCATTGATGTATTTCAACTGAATGTGGTTTGCTAACTTGGAATTAAGTAAACAATTATACTGGTTACAAAAACTTGGAATATATTTTCGTTAATGTATTCAAGATAAAAAAAAAGTTATTTAAAAAAAATAGTCTTATTAGAAATAAAAGAAAAAATTTAAAAAATGCTCAGTTTGTCACTGATGTATTTCAACTATTTGTGGTTTACTGAGAAAATGACTAACTTGGAATTAAGTAAACAATTATCCTGGTTTACTTAAAACTTGGAAAAAGAAATACATTTTCGGCAATATAGTGTATACAACATAAAAAAAAACCTATAAAAAAAGTTTATTTAAAAAAAGTCTTGATAGAATAAAAATTCCCAGTTTGTCACTGATGTATTTCAACTGAATAAGGTAAAGTCGCCAAATACCGCACCCACTTTGTTTTTTCATCGTAATTTTTCTAAATTTTCATATAAAGCTTCAAAAAAAACACCATTTGATTACTTATTAGGTTATTAATAAGAATTAACAATATTACGCTTTTTAAGCAAATAATTGAACGATGAGCTCGAAACCTAAATAATAGTTTTCTCAAATTTATAATTGTGTGTTCCCAATGTCGCCCCCGGGTACGGTATTAGGAACAGATAAGTAAAGTACTAAGAACAAATTTTGTACTGCAGATATTTTTAATTATTTTCTATATTAAGTTACAAAAATCATGTTTTATCACAAAGTAAAGTTTTATTCTTCTATATTAATTCTCCAAGCATGAAGCACAAATGAACATAGGATTTTCGCCTTCTTCGGCACAGTCTTCATGGCATCAAGTAAAACATTTCGTGCATCTTATCCTATTTTCTCCATCTCGATCTTCCGAAAAGTTCTCACAGAAAGGGCTTGCTAACCTAGCATCGTTGTCACCACTGTCTTCGTCGCCTGTGCAGTGGCGGACTTACCTATGGCGCCGCCCCTATGCACGATTCGGCCGGCCGCCCCTTTGTATTTCAAGAATAAAGGAAACGTCTCAACATAATAGGCGATTTTTAATTTTCCGTGATTGGCACGCTTTTATTCATGTTTTGTCCAAAAAGGCATAGTGAAATAAATTATTTTGAATTTTTATTAGTAAGTTTTGAGATGAAAAAAAATATTTTGCCATTCAGGCGAGGGTGAATATGAATAGATATATTTATTGCTGGATATATTTAATGTAATAAAAAATATAATATGTCTTATATAATAATGTAAATACATTATGTACAATATTTTATCGTAATATATTATGAAATATTCATACCTTTAGTTTCTCATTCCTTGGTGAAGATTCAGAATAAGACAGCTCAAAAGATTTGTAAGTTTTATTTATTGCACTTGAGAAGTAACACTTTTTTAACACAAACAGGAGAAATTCACTTAAACTCATATTTGTCCTTTTTGATATAATAGTTTGTAATGCTAAAAATAGTGTCAAAACTCATTATCATTAATTTTCTTTGTATGTGGAATATATAGTATTGTTTACTACGAAAACAAAACTATTGAGGTGTTATGAAAATATATTCTTACATTAAACGTTTACGCCTTGCTTTCATAACAGAAAAATCTTCTATTAATTGTTCAAATCCTAACTCTTCGCCATTAAGGATCTCGGTTTCAATGTTAAGAATTGCAAGAGAATTCGATTTTTCTTCCTTTAGGGTAGAACGTAGATATGACTTAATCCTCTTTAATGACGAAAATGATCTTTCTGCGGAACAGTTGCTAACCGCAGTACACAAATACATTCTCAGAACTCTTTCTACCTTAGGAAATATATCCTGCAAGTTCTCTTCTCTGAGGACTTTGCTCATAGAAAGAGGTGTGTGTATTTGACATTATTGCACTTGATCAATTTTGAAAAATGCATGCACTCGCTTCCAAATGATACTGTAGATCAGTATCGTAAAGGTTTTGCAGTTTTGCTGCATGTTCTAAAATTACTGATGGTTGGGTGTTTGAAGAAGAAGAAGACTGAAAATCTATCAGATACTATAGAATATGCTTCTTTACTTTTTAATAGTTCACTTTTAATTCTGTCAATAATAACATAAAAGGTTTCCACTTTAAACTTTTCTCTCCCTGCAAGAAGGACTTCATCTCCACTCTCTTCATCTGAACAACGTTTTCTCTTCTGCAAGCGTTTAAAAGAAGTGTCATAATCACTCACACACCATTCATATCGATCCATTGCCTTCTTTTCGTATACGTCAAACATATCACGAAGGGAGTCCATATATTCTACAAGAGAATCACATAGTCGGTTTGCTCTTTCAAAGAACGTATCAACACTTTGGAGAATTTCGCTTACTTTTCCAAACCTTTCTAAAATACCTGTCCAAATCTCCAACATTAATGCGGTTTCCAATCTATACATGCCATTCAAAATACCACAAGCTTCATTTCTTACAAGAGGTTTTTCACAGGGGTCATTTTGGTAAAAGTGTAGGGCTCCGATTAAGTTTCCAAGTTTTCACAGAAAGCCTACCACCTTGTATCAAGATAACCCCTTTACAGTTTTACTTTTATGTACCTGGCACTGCATTAACTTCTCCCAACGTTTTGCAGAAGCTGTGAAGAAATGTACTAAATTGAAAAACGTGCTTGCCTCCTGGCAACAGCTTGCCGCACATGTGCCCACTAAGTTAAGTGAATGTGCAGCACACGGGACATAATGCGCTTTGGGGTTAATTTCTTTAATATGAGCTTGGAAGCCGGAATAAATTCCAGACATATTATTTGCGTTATCATAGGATTGCTCTGACAGTCATTGATGTTAACGGAATGTGATTCTAAAACATTTAACACAGTGTCAGCCAAATTCTCTGATTTGTGTCCTTATTACAAAAGACAATTGGTCGGTGTGAGAGATATCTGGGGTTGAGTCTACTATTACATAGAAGTTTTTGGCACTCTTGATATCATTAATGATAATCTTCTTAACTTGACTAGCAAGTAAATCGATAACTTCATCACATATGATTGAAGAAAGGTAAGAGGTTTGTCCTGGTCCAGAGTTACCGTATCGTTCAATGTGATTAGCCATTTAATATCATGACACAATAGAGTTTCAATCGTAGCATCATTTACTATCCATTCAACCAACCAAAAAAACAAGTTACAAGTTCCACCGGGATGGTGCGGTATCTACCTGTCAGTGAAATGTCAGGGTTCCAAATTACCGACAGGGTTCCAAAATACCACCTTCTCCTCTAATAAAACCACTTCATGCGTTTTAAAGACGTAACACAATGTGCAACTTTATATGGTCATTAAAGTTGTGAAATTATAATTGTTATGCATAAAATGTTTTGCTTTTGTTAAAGACTAATCAGTACTATTAAAAAAAAACCAACTTGTAATTCTATATCTTTAAAATAAATCTACTTATTCGGATTGTTGCTGTTGTCTTGATTATTTTTTTTTCGGACACGAGCACATTTATCTTGTGCAAAATGATTGGTGCCTTGCTTAATTGTGTTTAATGAATGCGTTATTAAATGAAAGCCCTAATTACGATTCCATTTAATGTAATATTGCCGCTTGTTGTTAAGGAAATTAAGCCTAATAATGCAGCTTATAAAACTGATTAATTTGAATTGACGAAATTGATTAGAAATGAATTCGCAATTCGAATTACAGTTGGCTTAAAATTATGTCAAAAATAATTCTATTAATGGGCTTAACAATTCTATTTCGGAGTAGACTACTTTTCGTTTTAAATAACAGCTTCTCCCTGGGGATTGGGTACGTTGATTTCTTCTGTCGCCCCAAATAGCATTTGAAGATAAAGGAAAAAAGAAGTTCAAGTAATTTTTTGTTTTAGTTTATTTTTCTGTTCAGATTCAGGCCAATGGAGAAAACAAGAAGTCAT
>JAFIDM010043691.1:0-21602 GCA_023159025.1 Thereuonema tuberculata
CTTTATAAAAAAATAGTAATAATAATAATAATAGCATGTTGATTTTGGAAGCATCATTTTATTAATGATTGCAACGAAACACAGTCCACGTACAATATTTATTCAAATTACTGTTATTTATTATTATTTTTCGTCTAATTCTAAACCACTGAACAGCAATTACACGAAATCTACTTTTCAAAAATTATATTTTATATGCATACACAATATATATATATATATAGTGTATGCATATAAAATAGACAAAACTTGAATCGCCATCTTTTCAAGTTTCGTGATGCAAATATTTCATTCAATGATTTGCAATTTAAAATTCAGAATGTAAAGAATATAAGAATAAAATTAACTTACATTACTAAACATATAAAATTTGCCGGACAGCTTTCTGAAATTTAAAAACCAAATTAATTTCAAAAAGCTGTTTCTGTGTAAGTATTAAGATTCGAATATACATACACGTCATCAGCGGCACCTGGTGTTGAATTTTGAAACTAAGCTAAAAAATTTTTTAGAAATCACATAAAAGCGCTTTATTATAAGAAGATTGCTCTCTTTTTTAATATTTTTTTAGGTTTTTTAAATTTATTTTATTTTTTTAAATTATCTTTTAAATTATATGCTTTTTTTGCCTATATGTATAAAAATCTCTCACATATATATACATATAAAAATTATTTGTTTTATACACATACAAAAAAATTATTCATTTTACATACATACATAAAAAATTATTCATTTTACACATATACATAGAAAAATTATCCATTTCCCATACATACACAGAAAATTTCTTAAAACATACTACAAAATATTAAGAGCAAAAGATGACAGTTATCAATTCAAACTTAAAACTTCCTCAAATAGAGGATTTAATTCTAAGTTGTCATGAGATAACTTGAATGATCAAAATTTAACAAGTCCTGTTTAGAAGATTAATGATTAAATAAAATAATGAATATATTTAATTTTATATTTTTTGTAGATTTGAAATTTAAATTTCTTTTGAAATCGAATAATATAAGTATTTAAAACTTTGTTAGGAAAATTATTATTTTTAAATTCATTAATGAGATAATTCAAATTATTCAAAAAAATCATCTATTTTAGAGTTAATGGTAAGATATCTTCTTAACTCTTGTAAAAAGATATTTTGAAATAAATTAAAACTAACATTACTTGTAAATTTGTGAAATCTGTTTATTTTAAAAGGAAACAAAAATGTTTTATTAAATAATTGTATATGAGGCATTTGTTGATTGAAATATATTCTCAAATCCAAAAAATCCACAAATTCAGCATGAATATTGGTTTGCTGTAAGTTAATAATATTATTATAAATTTTATCTTCTATATAATTAATATTAAATTTAGTATTAAAAATAATTAAATCGTCTATATATCTAAAAATTTTAAATTGGAAAGGGAATTCAATACAAAATTGATATTCAAAGGCCAATAGAAATAAGTTAGCAAGAATGCTACTGTAGTTTACACCCATTCCAATACCTTTAATTTGGGAATATATTTCATTATTAAATTCAATATAATTATTGTATAAATTAAATTGAAGAAAATTAATAAATGTTTTAATAGGAATTTTAAATAGATTAGTAATATTAAATTCTGAAATTAAAAATTTTATTTGCTGTAATAATGAATCCAATGGTATATTTGTAAATAAATTTTCAAAGTCTGCAGTAATTATATTAAAAATTTTGTTATTATTCACATAATTAATAACTTAATCATGGTTATTAATGAGCCAATAAAAATCCGGATTAATTTTACTTTTAATAATTTCATGTAATTTATTTAAAATAATTTGTAAAATAATATTAGATTGCTTTAATATCGAATTTGTTGTGCTGCATATCATTCTAAATTTACCTGTTTTGTGAATTTTTGGATTTAAAAATAAATAATTGAGATTTTTATTGATATTGATTTTCTTATATTTAAGTGTTTTAAATTGTGATTGGAATTTAGAAAAACTTTTATCTAAATTGTTTAAAATAAATTCTTTAGTTTTAGTAATAGTGCAATTTAGTTAATTTTTGACTTATAAAATGATTATTAAATACTGAGATTTCTTAACTGTAACTTACCTTTCTCCTTTACAATTGAATGTGATTTCAGTGCAGGTCTAGTTATTACGAGAATTCTTTTTCAGTACGCACGAGAACGTTTTATTTTGTTTACGTTAATATGAAATAATTCATGAAAATAAATGAGGAAATATAATCTGTGTACTTGCCATATCTACTTAATGACAGTCATACAACAATAATCAAAAATTTCTTGATGATGTCTTCCATACCTAGAAAAATTTTTTTTTTTTTTAAATTTTTTTTTTCTTTATTTAAATGATCATCAAAATGGTTTCTCTTTCATATAAATTTTTGGTGATGAAAAGGACCTTTTTGACAGTAACCCTTCTTTCTTCTCTTCCAGTACTCTAAATTCTTTCTCCATGTTGTTTCCTTCTTTCTTCCATCCATTTTGCTCCAGTCTTCTTTTTTGCCTTTTCTTGAAGACCTTGAATCTTCTGATTTTTTTTTTCATTTCTTCCATGTTTTCTGACCTCTAATGATAATGGCACTAACCTCACATCACCTAAAAGATCATAAATAGGCTGACTGTGTTTACTACTACAATGAAACTGCAACTAACCTCACATCACCTAAAAGATCATTAATAGGCTGACTGTGTATATTTACAGGATGACATATTAACACTGACTATATTGACTGGCTGTACATTAGACTGGCTATATGTGTGTGTGTGTATGTGTGTATATATATATATATATACTATGCTTTATGTACCTAACTATCTTATAAAATCTAGTATAATATAGCTAACTAAAAAATAACAAGTGTAATTCATTTATTTTTAATTCTTGACTAGTACAAATTACAATAATTGGATGAGTACATAAAGTAGTTTAATAGCTCATAATTAAATTGTTCTATTCTTCAATTTGATTAAAAGTTCTTAGTTCAATAATATTAATATCTATGCTCGGCATTGCTTAAGTTGCTTAAGGAGTCTTATCGTTGAACGATCACTAACACAGTGATTATGGAAGTTCACACAAAGTAAATCACATGATGTTCTGTCACTGCTTAATAAATTAATAAATTCACTCACTAAAATACGCTTGCTAATTTCGCACTCTTTCAAAATTAGCACATAAAATCTTCTACTTGAAGATCGATCAAATAATAAACTTATAGATTTAATCACTATCGAAGTAACACACTTGGTTCTTCTGTAATTCAAAGCACTAACTATTTTGCACTATCTCGCCTATGTCTTATTATCTTCACTTTAAGATAAAGTTGTAATATCAGCTTCTTCAAAATTATTCACTTGCTACTGTCGATGATATTCACCCGATAAATGTTCGTTGTTATTTCGTAGATTATCCACTTGTAACTTTTAGTAATGTATCCACAGTTCTTGAAATGATTTGACTATGTTGACTTCTTATGACAATTATTTCACACAATTTCGCTTGTTAACTTTCCGACTTCTCTTAATTTTCCCGCTTGCTTGCTTCAATAAACACTCGAATGAATAACCTGCAATGTGGTTTTCTTTTGAATCAATCGTATGCTTTCTATCTTCAGCTTTGTGCAGTCTCAGTTTGAACCATAAAACAGCGAATTGCATTAGGCCTAACGAATTTCTACACAACGAAAGTATCGCTCAAAACTAACTAACCGTATATAAATTGCTGCCAACTTGTCTTATATATGTTCAGCAAATCCAATGTATTCCAGGGTTGATGAAATAGATTGCTTGAACGTTAAAAATAACTTATTTTAACATTCTTTAACAAGACCGCTATCGAGAACCGTTAACGCTTCTCCTAGGAGGAAAGACCTGGTTGATCACGTGATTTCTCAGCCCCCTGGCCTTCTGTTTCTCGTCGGCCTCGACAAGGCTGACTGACGTAATGAAATTTGGTTTGATTGTTTCGATAACGGCCAAACGAGACTTGGCGGGAATCACAACTTTACTGTTGCTGAAGTTTGTAACCCAGATGTTAGCCTTTTCGTTGTGGATATCACAGACAGTTGCCGAATGCGGAGTTCAATGGACAAATAGTGTTGTCATAAAGGTTCCACAATGATTAATCCATCGGGAATAGAGTCACAATGGGCGGACACTTGAATGGCTGACAGAGGGGGCAAGAGGATTGTTCGAACAGCGGAGAGGTAATTAGTGGCCGTTGCTGCTTTGTTTGCAGGCTGTTCAAGTTGCAGTATGTTTTTTCCACAGTCCAGGATTGCTCTCGTCGCTTATAAGAAATGCCATCCCAGATTATATCAAAACTACAATTTTCCACGACTAGAAATTCAAATACTACGATGTTTTAAAAATAAACAAAACAGAAATAAACGTTAACGGTTTGGAATTTGAAATTATACAAGTGATTTGATTATAATGATTAGATGAATAAATGAATAAGTTAAAATAGATCACACAGGATAAATAAATATAAATGCAAAAACTCATCACAATATTTTTTAAATTAATATAATTAATTTAATATAATTAATTTATTAAATTAATGTAAATTAATATAAATATTAAATAAAAAATAAAAATAAACATAGAAAATGTTTAGACCAAAATGCAGTATCTGGATTTTGATTACAGTATTAACTATAACACTGCTCAACACTGATTTAAAATAAAAACAAGTGAATATAATTTTAAGCTAAAGCATAAATTTAAGGGCGACCCATAATAACAAAATTTTAAAATAATAATAATAAAAAAAGGAAATACACTAATGAAAGGAAAAATAATAAAAAAATATTAAGAAAAAATAAAAAGAACGTTAGGAAAACAAGAAAAAAAAATCCAATCAGATATTGAGAAAAAAAGATTCAGAGAAAAAGAAAGAAGTAGATACAGGCATCTGAACTGAAAACATTCCGACATCAGTCCGAGAACTTAACGAACACGCTGGCAACTTAAATACGATGGTTGCATTTCCGACACTTAAGCTAATAGCGGAAATTCAATGAAAACAATTCCAATTATCTCGAACATGGGGGTGGGGAGGGGCGTTGGCCCTTAAAAATACTCTTTTCCTATATTGTTTGGGCCTCTGAACACGATGATGAAATCCTTTTGTCGATCCGACATTCCGTTCGGGAGTTGTTAAGAGGGTATAATAGCAACAACGCTAAATGTCTCGAATAGGGGGGGGGGGGCGTTGGCCCCCGAAAATACCCCATTCCTACAGTCTTTGGGCCTCTTGAACACGATGGTGAAATCCGTTTGTCGGTCCGACCTTCCGTTCGGGAGTTGTTAAGTGCGGACAGATATTGGACGGACAGGACAAACGCAGTAGCTACCGATTTTGGTCGGTATCAGAATAGCTCCCAAATGATTTGCTAAAAAGAAAATGCTTATCTGATCAATCTATGTTCAGGATTCTTTTGTTATAGGAGATGATAAACAACGATGATAAACAGAGTATATGCACTGTGATCGGGATTTGAAGCCCAATATTCAGTTCCTTGTTTTGTGGATGGAAATAAATAAAGTAGAAGCAAAAGTGATATCAAAGAAAGTAATAATTTCGCATTAATTTATTCCTCGACTGGAAAAGAAAGCTGTTATTCAAACATCTCATCAGATGATATTCCACATGCATCTGTGTTTTTGGTAAATTTTTTATAATGTAAAAAGTGTGGGAGTGTATATGACAGATGTATATCGATCAATGATAGAACTGTTTCTACACCCATGCGTTATTTTAATCGTTTTGGAGCTTTCAAGCAGTAACCACTTTTATTTCATTTCTCATTCTTTTGATGATTCACTTATGACTTGAGTTTTAGATTGTTTACTTGTGATCAGAACAGGTATTGTAATACAATACATATTGGTTTATATTTATAATATTTTTGTTTCTTATCCCTGTGTATAAACTAATGAAAATACAGTATTAACAACGAAGTGTGTAGATAGCACAATCAATGGGTGGTTTTTTTTTTGTTCCAATGCCCGGGCTCGTAGATTATAAATCTTTCTTTTGGCCAACAACAAGGGGCGAGAAAGGATAGCATTTATCCGGCGAAACGTTGCCCAAGGTGTGCCATAGGAGGCAGCATCACGTTGTACTCGCAGAAACGGACAGAAGGAGAAACAGAAGGGGAAAGAAAATCCATGCCGCTGTCGGAATTCGAACCCAGGTATCGGCATACTGGTAGTCTAGACTGCTCGGCCAATCAATGGGTGTTAATTAACATTGTGATTTGTTATTGGACTGTAAGAGTTAAGTATTGTATTTTTTTCAAAGAATCTACTTAAGAGATTGTAATACTATTGCTTTCTTACCGATTTACTTTTTTATTTTGTGATTATTTTTTGCTCCACCACGGAGGAATATGGTCGTAAGTTGTGTTATAAAAATTGTTTGTTGATGACTCTGCGATTTCTTATTCATTTCATTTATCAATAATTTTAATATCTATAATAAATTTAAGATATCAGGCCTATTTAAATTATAATTTTGTCTCTAGAGGTCAAGACATATTTCGTTTTCGACCACTTCTTTATCTGCTAGACAGGCAATGAAAGCGGAAAGAAACTCGCATTTTTCGGAAGGACAGAATCTTCGTACTATCTTTCCGCCTTCACTTTTGTGTATGGAGTCGCAGAAAAATGATTTTCCCTTATTATGATTTCATTTATCAAAAAGCTGAAAATTTATTTTTTTATCGATTTTGAAAAAAAATAGAAGAAACAAAAGAACAAAACCCCAGAAAAATTAGAAATTAATAATAAATAATCCTTAATTACTGAAGTCACTGTCTTGTGAGAAATAAATTATAAATTTAATAACGAAACATAAATAAAAGAATTTGGCACAAATAATTATTTTAAATAAAACAAACAGCAGAGATTTTCACTTTCTCGAATTGAGACTCCTGATACTATAGAACAAAACAGCATTATTTAGAAAATAAAATTTCAATTAGGAAATCACGATGTAGACAATTACCCCTCAATAATTAAAACAAGAAAATAAAAAAAAAAGAACAAAATGTGGAACAAATCCTTGGGCAGCACTCAGGCTACCATAAAAGGTAGTTGACCACAAAAAGGAGAAAAAAAATTGTAGGTTTGAATTGAGAAAAGGACTTACCTGAAGAATTTTCTAACATATTTCAAAGCAGGGACAATTCCAAGAGATGTCAAAATAATCTGAGTGAAATAAGAAACAAAAGAACAACGCAACAATCACGTTCAAATAAAGATGAGATACACTTGATACGATGGGGTTTCAATTGTTGGACAGTAAACACGTGTGCGGTTGTAGTTGTGTTGTTCACTGATGGTTTGTTAGTCAACGAATGAAGAACGAAAAAGATGGTGGAATATGACAACAGACGAGGAAGTATTCGGAAGTCTTATTCGCTAAAAGATACAAGGGAATATCGAAGATAAATATTCCTTGATTCTGCAAATAAGTGGTCCATAAACGCAAGAGATACGTGCGGGAAAACTGATCTGAAATTCGACTAAAGCGAAAGGATTAAAGGAATAATCTGGTTCCAAAGATCATCATTAATCGGATTCGAAAGGCTATGAATTCGAGGACATCGTCAAGCATGCATGGAAGGCGACTCAATGTTGGATTACCGGACGAAAGATGATAGAACTTCTGGAGACTGTAAGTAAACTTTAATCTATCTCACACGGACGGGGCATTGATACATGAATACCGTTGTCATCACTTTTCTTCAAGATGAACAGAATAACAAACACCAGTAACGTTTACAAGGTTAAAGATTCAAGGTATTAATACAAGTGCAAACAAAGTTGACACATAGAGACTTTTAGTTATCTCATTTAAGAAGAAAGTTTCACAAGGCTATAAATGGGTAACGTAGAACACTTCGTATTATCAGACATAGAATCATGCAAGTGGAAATAGACTTAATATATCTTATGTAAAAGGAACTTAAAACAAAATATACATAGATTTGTTTTATTGATTTGCCTTTGTTTTCTTTTATACATTTAGCTACACATAAAAGGTATTTTAGCGTGTTGTACGTATATTCTCTGCCGGAGTAAAGGTTTTAAAAATAACAGCTCCATTAGCAAGCATTAAGTAATCGCTTCTTCAAAAATAAGTAAATAAATAACAAACCCTCTAATGGGTAAAAGGAAAGAAATTAATTCAAACAAGAATGCCTTTTTGAGTCGAGCTGATACTCTGGGACGGCAGTCAGCTTCGTTCTGGCTGAGGAGAGCCTAACAAGCTCGAAACGGCCGTCCCAAAGTCTCAGCTCGACTCAAAAAGCCATTTAAAAAAAAAAATAATTACTTTAATTTCTAAGATAATTAAGAAAACTGAGATTTCTTAAATGGAAAATTATATTTTGTGGAATAGAAGAAACAAGGAAAAATACACTCAGTGAGCGAAAAAAAACCCAGCCAGAATGCGTTGTGGCTTTAGAGAAACAGCTACAAGAAGAAATTTCGCTTCCTGGCTGTTTTAAAACATCCACAACGCGTTCCGGCATTATGAAAATACCTCAACTTGTCGTAGTCTTGTCATTTTACAGCCACGATTCGATGTGAGACAAAGTTTCAACTTGTCAAAAGGTTCTTGTCGTTTCTTATCAGTTAGCGTGTGATCTAGCTCGCAGTTGCTAGTTTTCACCAGCCATGTCTGTTGATAGTTTGAAAAATATTTTCAATGAGACGCATGGCTGTCAATAAAAGTTTTTCTTCACCTATTGTTTATTTCAACACGTATCTCAATATTGCTGTTATTGAACAGAGAAGAACTTATTTCTAATAATCAGAAAATACATTTTAAAATTATTATTCGGGTTTCGCAATGTAATGTGGTGTCCTTATTTAATTTTATGAAACATTTTAAATCAATTGAGGTCCTATAATTCAGGAATGCAAAATTAACAAGAAACAAAAAAGAAAATAAGAGACTAAAAAAAGAAAAATAGTTTCCCTTTATTGAAGGGAATATAGGAATTGTTTTCTAATAATTCGGTTTAGAATTTAAAGCCCCCCCCCCCCAAATTGATACAGAGGATTTTCTTTTCGTTTGAATATTTAACCAAAATAGATTTCTTAGAGAAACGTGAAGAAAAATTGACAGGTTATGGGAAAATAGCTTATTATGATTAATTTCTTTACAACTATCTTCGCCAAAAAATGCATGTTATAGCAATTCAATTCGTGACTGCAATGTAAGGATTCCAAGCAGCAAAATAATTATGATGAAAAATTTAGTTATAAATTTCATGCAGTTTCATAACTCAGAGAACTTTTGAAGTTAATGCAGAAACAAACAAAAAATATTCAAGAAAAATTATTCGAGAAATTGCAGATTCCAATAATGGAGTTCAATTTATTTTCTTTAATTAGTTATCGCAAAATCAATTAATGTTTTATAGTAAAAATTTACTTCGCTCCAATTTGTACCACAAAATTGCGCAATCCGTCTAAAATCTGTCTACAGGTGCAGTGTATTAAGCAAATATTAATCAGAGAAAATAATGCAAAAAAAAAAGAAAGAAAATAATAAGCAATTTATAAGTTAATATTGATTAATAAACCTCAGTTATTTCAAAGCTAATACAGTAAAATAAAATTTTCAAATTTAGTATTATATATTAAATAAAATAATTAAACATTAGAATGAGTAATTAGTAACCAAAAAAAAATAAGTAATCGAAAGATAATTCAACCTATAGGAATAATAAGGAACTTATCTTATTCCTTTCTTTCAGTTAAGGAAGCTGAACTGATAAAGAAGTACAGCAACATTATTCGACTAATGATAGACCGAGTTTTGACACTTTGTGAGCAGTGCCAATGGAAGAAAAAGATAGCGAAACGGGGGTTAGTGGTATGTCCAGTCCTTTCAGATTACTGAATTCTCGATGCCAAGTAGATTTGATTGGTATATAGTCAGAACCAAAAAGAAATTACATATCCATTACGAACTAACAAGATAATTTGACAAAGTTCACACTTCTTCGCCCCCTAAAGAGCAAAACTGCCGAGGAAGTGGCATATCAGCTAATGGACATCTTTTGTATATACGGTGCCCCATTCATACTATAGAGCGACAACGGCCGCGGATTTGAGAACAAAATGATACAAAACTTCGCTGAAATGTGGCCAGAAATGAAGCTTGTGCATGGAAAGGCGAGACATTCACAATGTCAAGGATCAATTGAGATCCAATCAAGATGTTCGAGTCTTGCTGGTGGCCTCGATGTCCGAAGCAACACGAAAACCTGGTCTGAAGAACTCCGGTTTATTGAAAGCAAGGAAAACAGAGCTTTGCATTCACGCATCAAGACAAGCCCTTATGAGGCTATGTTTAGAACTGCGCAAAGGATCGGACTTACGGATTCTCCCATCACTGAAGACTCCCTTTACTGTTCAATAGAAACTGAAGAAGAACTGCAATGCAGGAATGAAGAATTGCCGAGAAAAGGAAGACAAGGAAAATCTTTTCCAACCAAGAGGCTAGAAAAGATGAAGATGAAAATCAACCCTATGAGACTTCAGAACAAACAATGGAGAAGAAAGCGAGAAAAAAGTTTACTGTATGATTTGTGAGGAGTCATCAAGCGCTCTCAAGTGCGTGACAAGTTTGTTCATGCTATTTGTGGAGAATACAGTGAAAAGAGGAAGGGTTTCGGCCAGAAACTCACTTACAACCTGTGTATAAGGAAACATCGAATCAACATTGACCGAGAAGATGTAAAATGTGGCCAGGAACAACAAGCTCAAAAAATAGTTTCTCTCTCCAACTCAATACTTCCAGCAGTTGATATTGGGATAAACGTTGTGGTCAGGTTGCCTCACATTGATTGAGGACATCTAGTCCCTCCAAATGTCCTAGCAGTTTTCTTCCCTTTTCATATTACATTAATGCACGTTAAACCTTCTTTATTATTAAGTTTTCGACTTTTCGTTAGGTCTTATGCCTTTATTAAATGCCTTTCGAGCTCAGCGCAAAGCTGACCGAGGTAATTTTCCTCTACTGGTTACAGCAGGAAAATTACCTGCTTTTTTTTTGTTGTTGTTTGCTTTCAACCGGGTCCCACTTCCGAGAGCGGGAGACGGGATCATAGGGACGCACGCATTCTGAACTCAATCATCGAAGCTAAATCTGGATGATGAGTCCTAATGAGGACGAAACAGCTGTCCCAGATTTGCTATCTCAAATGGCTCAATATGTGAAAAGCAAACAATTCGAACAATCTACTAGTTGACAGTACTTCAAGATTGGGGAAAAACTTCATTTTGGGTAAGTTTTTAAATCTTTTCTGTTATTGAATATGTTCTTAGTTCATCATCATCATCATCATACTTCAAACACGAAATTATTGTTCTCAAAATGAAAGTTGGCCGGCGGAAGTTTGAACTGCGCAGCCCTTCCGGTAGCTGATCAATTATGTTTTCCTGTCATGGACGACGTAGTCTGTTTTCACTGAGAAAGACATGTTGATAACGCCAAATTAAAACTTCTCTCGACTATTTAGCGTTATTTCAGTACCAGCTGCTAACAATAAGTATTTATATAAATAAATAAATATATATTATTTATAAATACAATGCTCTTTTGCAAAGTAACAAGGGATTAGCACAATTGCGGCGTCCTGTCATAAAATCAGACGGAAGTGCCTGACCAGACTAATCGATTATACATGCGCAGATCTCACAAAAACAGGGCGGCCATCTCTCATTTGGAGGACAGTACGCCAGTGTTGACCCGTTTCGGTTCTTGCTACACAGGGTCCAGAAGGCGTTTTTGTGGGCGTTCAGGTCGCCTTTTTCTCTGAGGTTTGTAGTGAAGTATTTCATAGGGTATTCTACTTGGTGTCATTCTGGAGACATGTTGTAACCATCTATTTCTATATGTGGAAATCTTCTCCTCTATTAGTTGTAGATTGAGTTCTTGGAGTATTCCCTCATTCCTTTTGTAGTCCAATAATGTATATCCGGTAGTTCGTCTTAGGTATCTCATTTCGGCCACTTTTAATCTACTTTTTTTTTGAGAACCCAAATTTCACTTCCATAGAGGAGAGTTGGTAAAGCTAGGGTTTTATACAATTTTGTTCTGGAATGTTTTTGGACTAAATTGGGTTTTAAAATGGAATTCAACAATCCTAATATTTGTAAAAATTTTGTAATTTTTTTGTTTATATCGATCTCTCCTTCATAAGAGGTGTTGCACCCTAAATATGAGAAGGAATTAACTGGTTCTAAAATCATGTTTTCAATTACAATTTTGCTTCTGATTGGATATATATCTTTCATTGCCATTATTTTGGTTTTATTAGGTTGCAGAATTGTAAAGCGATAGATAGTTTTTGCATTATTAATTTATCTGTTTACAGTAAGAAAATACAGTGGTTTAAGCCCAATTTTACAGTAACAAACGAAAGACTATGACAAATATAAATATAAGAAAATCGAAAGCGGAGGTTAAATTGAAATTAATTTCTACTGATAGAATTCTCAACTACTGTTGGGAAGATATGAAGAAATATCAATATTGCTTTACACATTCGAACAAAAAAAAAATCAAAACAAAATATTGGCAGAAGTTGTATCACAGTTGATTTAATTAGGATAAAATTAAGGTTTTTTAAAAAAATAAACATAATGGATTTTTTTTTAATTTGTATTATTACTTTCCCCATACCATAAATGCAAAAATCACGGAAACGATATTGAAATACAGAGTATTTCTTTCCTATTATTCATATTAATTTCTCTGAACTACAACATTAAATAGAACATTAATCCTATACAATTTCCGAATTTTAGAAGTAATGAATGTTAAAATGTCCCTAGAACAAATTTAAACAGTTTTTTTTTTTTGTCTGATGTCTGTATATATTGTGTAGATCTATTGCTAAGAATCGGATGGGAACGATAGTTAGGATAGAAATGAACCAATCTGTATATCAAACTTCAAATCTATGAGTTTCATATTATTATTTATTCATCAAGATCTGATGAAACTTCCTAAAGCCCATTTTAAGACCCAAAACACTGAAATTTAGAAAAAACAACAACAGAAGTTTGCATTTAGTGTAGGGAAATTTGACAAAAAAGTGGCCGAACCCGGACATTTGAAATATCAAGCTGAAAATTGCTAGAAATGTTGAGAATAGTGTTCTGATTGATATCCCAAAATTCCCAAAAAATCCATCTTGGGGAAAATCCGCCATTTTGAAAAAACCGCCCCCATCGTGGATTTGTCGAGTTTTAAGCATAGCGACTGAACCGAGTGTCTGATTGTATTCGTTTTTGCACCAAATTACTTAATTCAGGCTGCGCTCTCATCCAAAACACTAAAATTAATAATTATAGACCAATTTTGGTGCTTGAGAAAAAATAATATTTATTTAAATGCAGCAAACGAAAATTGGTCTAAATTTATAATAAATATGATCGTAACATACAAAGAAATGAATCAAAGAAGACTTCATAACACAAGGCGTGAAGTACAGGCAAAAGCAGCAATGCAAATACATTATGAAGGGTAAAAGTTAGGTAGCTTATTTCGTGTTGTCACTGGAGCTCGACTGGCTTCACTCACTGGCGAAAATCTTTCACTCACTGGTAATGCATGATCTGAAAAATTGTAACCTAAATTAGCGTCGATTTAATAACAGTAAAAAGTAGTCTTTAAATTTTGCAGTTATTTACCGTTACTATGACAACACGTCGGCCAAAGGTTCAACGTCATCATCGCTATCCGAGTCATCGTAGTCCATACGATGTGTGCAGCCATGTCCTGCGCAGTAGCCGCACATGCTTGTGCAAAGAAAACCGTGTCTTCTTCACCCGCGTCTCTTCTCGCAACCACAGTTACAGTTGCAGGATATGATGTTCGGTATCCGCTCCGGTGCTGGTTCTTCTTTAGTTGGAATGAGTGTCAGCTGACTTGCATGATTCATCCATCCCCACTCTGCTTCCGGCAGGCGATTCCCCATACAAACCTAGAATTATTAGTTGACGACCGACACTGTCTCCCTTAAACAAGCTTGAACTTCTTGAAAGATCCCTTTGTGCCTTTTCAGAACGGAGCAGAAGTGGTATTGCATCCACTGATTTTCCACGTACTTCACATACTGGAGACAGATGTGGCTGAAATTCCCTGGACGCGCCCATACAACCCGGTGCAGGAGGAACTGTAAACTCTGCGTTCACTGGAAAGTTTGTCTTGGACGGCGCTATCTCTTCTAAAACGTTGATCAATCCAGACATAGTGCCTTTCCGCATCAACATCCCGTCAAACACCGCTGGAGGCCTTGCTGCAAGTTCATATGTCAGGTACTTCTGGAGGTCAACATCGTCACGCACAACACAGCAATCGGTGAAAAAGTTGGTTAGGGTTGATTTCGACGACAGTGTCTTTGATCTTGGCCGTTTTAGATGCAATGGCAAAAGTCGTGACTTTGTTGTTTCGTTTTAAGTGGACTTTACTGAATCGTTGACCTGTGATTGATTTCCTTGCTTGCAAACCACGGGAGAGAGTCTCATCACAGTTAACCTTTCAGTGGCGTCGATTACATGTGCAGATGAAGGCATTGCACAAACCCATCGAGCAATGACGTTATCCGTCAATCCACGTCCATGTGTGAGCCCACCCGCCGTTTTCATGTGTCTCATCAACACTTGCTCTATAGTTATATCGGTCCATATGCCTGACCAGAACTTTGCAGATCTCCTGACAGTGAAGCAGCCTCCCTTAACAAATTGCCGGAACTCCAAGGGAGTCATAACATCCTCGAGCTGAGATGTCCCGCAGAGTGGAAATACGAAATCATTCTTTGGACACACAGCAAGTGAAGAACCCAAACTCCAGAACGTTCAGCTCTGACAAACAGACGCATGATGCCAACCATCTTAAAAGAATCGCACCCACAGCTTCGCAGTGAGCCGTCCAGATGAAAAGAGGGCTTTCAGCTTTGCTTCGAACAACTCGAACAACATTTATTATAATTTTAGATCAATTTTCGTTTGTCGCATTTTCATAATTATTATTTTTTCTCAAGAACCACAATTTGTCTATAATTATTAATTTTTAGTGTTTCGGAAGGTAATGCAGCCTGAATTACGTAATTTGACGCAAAAACGAATACATTCGGACGCTCGGTTCAGTCGCTATGCTTAAAACTCGAAATATCCACGATGGGGGCGGTTTTTTTAAAATGGCGGATTTTCCCCAAGACGGATTTTTTGGGAATTTTGGGATATCAATCAGAACACTATTCTCCACATTTCTACCAATTTTCAGCTTGATATTTCAAATGTCCGGGTCAATGTCTAATTTCCCTGGACTAATTGATTCACAGTAAACTACATTTTAACTCTAATATTATCATTTTGAGTATTTACAGTCACAAAATGGGTCAAAATACTTCAAAGAATGTCCTTAATCTATATCAATTTTCAATTATTTCCCAATTAAGGTTTGGGAACGAAATTGGGAATGGTTTCCAAATGACCATAAAATGCATTTCTAATCTTTTCATTAAAAATTCTCATTTAACTATTTTTTTTTCTAAATTGGTTTTGTGAAGTCAGACGGAAAAAAAAATCATAATTTGTAAAACGACAATTGAAGGGCAAATATGTTATACATGATTTTTTTTTCTTTTTTCTTTTAAATTTCAAACAGGAAATAAGCATTTGAGTGAATTAAAGGGCGATTTTTGTATAAGAAATAATGATAAAATAAAATTAAATGTTGCAGATGCTACAACGTTTGATATCGTAAATGATAATGTTAATCGGTAATTTTAATTGTTTGCCTGTTGTTGTTGTTGTTTTGTCTTAGCAGTTGGAGCAAATTTTGTATTTTTAATACTATTGACAACCTTAAAAATAAATTTAGTTTTCCTTAATTTTTTTTATTTCCTTCTGAAATCATTCTGATCTATTTTTATCGAATGATTTTAGAACACTAGTCCAGTCAATGAATGATTATAGAGCGTATGGAGGGGGGCAGAATTTTTGACTTCAGGGATGGGTTTGGGGTTCATGGGAGGTAAACATCCCAAAAGTACCCGACTTTCAGAGGTGAGCCGAAGGGATGGGGGCGTCCGGAAGGCCGTAAATTTTGCGATTTTTTGGTTTTTTCCCTTAAAACTCGAAAACTGTAGGTTCTGGAGAAAAAAGTATTCTGACCTATTTGAAAGCTGACAAAATTTCTGACATTTTTTACTCCTATAAAAATTTTTCTATTTTCACCCGTTTTTCAAATATCAGCTTCTGAAAATCACCTATTTCCGGAAAACTATGTTTCTGATCACATGGTTCGTCATACTCTGCTCTTCGGATAAAAGAAAGCACTTAAAAATGGCCGTCAGGAGACCGCAAAAATTTTAACACTGGATTTTAAGCACATACACATGTACAAAATAACTACATATGATGTTTTTAATTGTATTACTATAATTATAAACAATAAATTTGTTCAATAGATGTCACATAAGTCAGAAAATGCAATGTAAATGTTTATATGACATACGACACATACTTTACATTGGCTTAAACGGAAGTTTACTCTGCCATAAGCATGACTGACGTCGTTTAGCCGCTTTGTTCCGAAGTTGTTTCAGTAGCATAAGTTCTGTAGAATCAGTCAATCTGTTGCTGCAACCATATCAGTCCTTTAGCAAAACAATCAAAAGCATCGGAGTTGCTTATTTTAGAAGTTCGGATCACCTCATCTTCGTCACCCTTGTTGTTATCGTCATCGCTATTGCGTTTTCGTTTAGTGGGTGCAATGGCATAAATGAATGTTCTACTTTTCGATATAGCCAACGCTTCTGAGTCGGACAGAAAGTCGCCAATAGAAAGGCACAAGGCAGATGGTCTTGGAGATGAATGGAATTTCCGGCAAGGGGGACAATAGAATGGAATAATAAGATAATAGATAGATAGAATAGATAAGATATCGGCATGTCAGCACTGCTTGCAGTAGGAATAGCTGCCGCCGAAGGTTACCTTGAAGTGATATTGTTTATTTACCAAAAAAAAAAAACTTAAGGAAACCGACATCGGTTAAACGAAGTTCCGGTTAAAAGAGTTTCGGATAATCGAGGTTCTACTGTAAGCTTACTTGAATTTCTTAGATAATTGAGATAGCTGAGATTTCTTCAATGAAAAATTATTTAAACCAAGAAGAAACAAGAAAAAAATTTTTATCCAAAGAATTACAGTAGAGTTGTTTATAAAATAGAAAGTTCATTAACAAACAGAAAATATTAAAAATTCGTCAATATTATATTTCTGTGATATCTTGTACGATATTTTTTTAATGTTGATTCGAAATGTTGTTTAACGGTGTAGCTAGACTGACATTACTGGTGAACTAATTGCCATTTCAATCTAAAATTACCTAAATGAAGTCATCAATATTTTGAAATGGTTTCATGAAAGCCTTGAATTGATTTCATAAATTTTATTAGAATTGAGGTAATTTTTTCTTTAAAAACCAAATTCTTTTGTTATAGATGATCTTAAACAATGATCTATTTTCTTAACAGTATAAGCAATGTCCTCGGGAGTTGAAGCCCAATGTCCAGCTCTTGTTTTATGGGTGGAAATAAACAAAAGTGATATTAAAGGAAAGTAATTTACTAATACTTCATTCTTCGGTTGGAAATTAAACAGGTGTTATTCAATCACCTGATCAGATGAATTTCCGCATGCATCTGTGGTTTTAGTTAATTTTTTTAATGAAAATAAATGAGGGAATGTATATGACAGATTTAAATCGAATAACGATAGAACTTTACCTCCAATCTCTTTTCTTTTAATCGTTTTGGAACTTTGAAGCAGTGACCACTCTTCTTTTTTTATTTATTTTTTTCTGCCTTTTTTCACTCATTGGCTGATTTCCTTGTGAATTAAGTTTTAGATTGTGTATTTGTGTTGAGAATTGTTCGTTCGTATTTTTAAATATTATTTTTGTATTTACAAAATAATCTTCCCTTAGCTTAAACTAATACAAATAAAAAATAAGAAAATAAAAGATAATTCTTAACACCTATGATTGAATAAAAATATCAGATAAAGTTTTTTTCATCAAAAACTTATAGAAATTGCGAAAAAAATTAAAAATACAGTATTTAAAAGAACAAAAACAATTATAACAAAGTAAATCTAAAAATTATGAATTATTAATTGTTCTTAAAAAATGTGATGAAAAACTACTTTGTTATCGGTTCATCAATTTAAAATAAAAAAGAAAATGTAAGAAATGTTAATTTTAACTTTCTATTTATATAATAATTTCTGATTAATAATTTGATTGATTATTTTTTTGTGTTATTTCATCCAAAAGGAAGTGTAATGTATGCTTTTCCTGATTAACAAACCATGAAGATCTGTCAGAGGTGAATTAATTGGATTGTATTCTATTATTCGGCCTCTCTAATATTGTGGTGGAGAAAACAAAGTTAATATCATTTAAATTCCTTTTTATTCATCTTCAGCCATTCTTCAAGATTTCCTATCCTATTGAAACCCTAGAAGGTTCCTTAGAATATCCTGGGAAAGATACTGAAGTCGTTTTCCATTTGATATTCCTATTTGCCTATAGGAAAAGATGAAGAAGCAGACAAACAGAGGAAAAGATCCCTGACGGTGCCGGGATTAGAACCCAGGTTCCCACACATCTGGCTGTTGTATGTATGTATGTATGTAATGAAGGTGGGTGGCAGAAGCCAAGCACTGCGACCGGAGGTCTATTGTACTATCCCACGGAAATATGGACAGATGGAGAGAAAGACTGAGAAAGTATGGTGGGAGAAGTGCAGGGGAAACGGGAGAACCCCGAGAAAACCTGCCCAGCGCGGACATCTGGCTGTTAAACGCAGCCTCCTAGCCAATAAGGCTAAGCTGGAACTCCTCTTATGGCAAAGAAAGAGATGCTAATTTCGAAATCTTTTTTTTTTGGTTGTGTTTACTTGTACTACAATGTAATCGCCAATTCATTTCATTTTAAAATGAATAAATAAATAATAAATGAAAAATAAATATAATACAAAACAATCTAATTTCAAAAACGTTATTTATGTTTCAAGTTAAGATATGGCTTCATAAACGAACTAGAATAAATTGTATAGCCTACATTAATATGAAAATAATAAGGTGGATCAAGATTTATTCGTGTCTTTTCAAAAACAAGTCTTATTTTAATTTTACGATAAATTATAAAAAGTGTCTTTAATTTGGCAGAAAATGTGGAACATCCAAGAATAAAATTAAAATTAAAAAATACACATTAAAAATAAAGTATAGAAAATTCATGTGCCAGTCTCCGCTGGCCTGTATGAATTTTTTTTTGCGCAATTAAATAAAGCGCCTAAAAACCTTTATCATCAAAATCTTTCATTATTGAAAAAAAAAATGATATGGGATAATTCCTATGTCCGAATATTTCAATTTGCTTCACTTTAATGATTAATATATGTGATCATTAAGCTCTGTGTGAAATATTTTAATTTTATTTGAAGTATTTCAATGAAAAAAGCGCCTTTATGTCTCAATAATCCATGGGGAGTAAAAAGACGTTTAGCTATTGGCTGAGTTGATTGTGACGTCACTTTAGTATAAGCCGAGGCCGACGAGAAACAGAAGGCCGGGGGGCTGAGAAATCACGTGATCAACCAGGTCCTTCCTCCTAGGAGAACCGTTAACGGTTCTCGATAGCGGTCTTGTTAAAGAATGTTAAAATAAGTTATTTTTAACGTTCAAGCAATCTATTTCATCAACCCTGGAATATATTGGATTTGCTGAACATATATAAGACAAGTTGGCAGCAATTTATATACGGTTAGTTAGTTTTGAGCGATACTTTCGTTGTGTAGAAATTCGTTAGGCCTAATGCAATTCGCTGTTTTATGGTTCAAACTGAGACTGCACAAAGCTGAAGATAGAAAGCATACGATTGATTCAAAAGAAAACCACATTGCAGGTTATTCATTCGAGTGTTTATTGAAGCAAGCAAGCGGGAAAATTAAGAGAAGTCGGAAAGTTAACAAGCGAAATTGTGTGAAATAATTGTCATAAGAAGTCAACATAGTCAAATCATTTCAAGAACTGTAGATACATTACTAAAAGTTACAAGTGGATAATCTACGAAATAACAACGAACATTTATCGGGTGAATATCATCGACAGTAGCAAGGTAATAATTTTGAAGAAGCTGATATTACAACTTTATCTTAAAGTGAAGATAATAAGACATCGGCGAGATAGTGCAAAATAGTTAGTGCTTGAATTACAGAAGAACCAAGTGTGTTACTTCGATAGTGATTAAATCTATAAGTTTATTATTTGATTGATCTTCAAGTAGAAGATTTAGTGTGCTAATTTTGAAAGAGTGCGAAATTAGCAAACGTATTTTAGTGAGTGAATTTATTAATTTATTAAGCAGTGACAGAACGTCATGTGATTTACTTTGTGTGAACTTCCATAATCACTGTGTTAGTGATCCTTCAACGATAAAACTCCTTAAGCAACTTAAGCAATGCCGAGCATAGATATTAATATTATTGAACTAAGAACTTTTAATCAAATTGAAGAATAGAACAATTTAATTATGAGCTATTAAACTACTTTATGTACTCATCCAATTATTGTAATTTGTACTAGTCAAGAATTAAAAATAAATGAATTACACTTGTTATTTTTTAGTTAGCTATATTATACTAGATTTTATAAGATAGTTAGGTACATAAAGCATAGTATATATATATATATATACACACATACACACACACACATATAGCCAGTCTAATGTACAGCCAGTCAATATAGTCAGTGTTAATATGTCATCCTGTAAATATACACAGTCAGCCTATTAATGATCTTTTAGGTGATGTGAGGTTAGTTGCAGTTTCATTGTAGTAGTAAACACAGTCAGCGTATTTATGATCTTTTAGGTGATGTGAGGTTAGTGCCATTATCATTAGAGGTCAGAAAACATGGAAGAAATGAAAAAAAAAATCAGAAGATTCAAGGTCTTCAAGAAAAGGCAAACAAGAAGACTGGAGCAAAATGGATGGAAGAAAGAAGGAAACAACATGGAGAAAGAATTTAGAGTACTGGAAGAGAAGAAAGAAGGGTTACTGTCAAAAAGGTCCTTTTCAGGACCAAAAATTTATATGAAAGAGAAACCATTTTGATGATCATTTAAATAAAGAAAAAAAAAATCATCATCAAGAAATTTGTGATTATTGTTGTATGACTGTTATTAAGAAGATATATAAGTAATATATAATCAAGTACATAGATTATATTTCCTCATTTATTTTCATGAATTATTTCATATTAACGTAAACAAAATAAAACGTTCTCGTGCGTACTGAAAAAGAATTCTCTTAATAACTAGACCTGCACTGGAATCACATTCAATTGTAAAGGAGAAAGGTAAGTTACAGTTAAGAAATCTCAGTATTTAATAATCATTTTATAAGTCAAAAATTAACTAAATTGCACTATATATATATATATATATATATATATATATATATATATATATATAT
>JAFIDM010043692.1:0-21596 GCA_023159025.1 Thereuonema tuberculata
ACAACTCCCTAATTTTAATGGACCATCAAGTCGATCTTCAAGTCGTATAATAATGTATCGTTGAATACCGTTGTTTCAAGTTTATTAGGCTTGTGATGTTGAGGTTCGTCTTCGGTCAGTTCTCCAGGAATGGATTTCTTCTTTTTTTTTTTTTCATATTTATGGAAAAACGGATGGAATGTTGTTTGTCTTCTGCCATTTATTCTGCATCTTTCAACACATGGCGAACCATGTTTGTCGTAAATTGAACCAATTGTGTGTTTGAGTTTTCTTGCAGCCATGACTATGTAACATTTTGATTTTTGTAGAAATTTGCTTGTAGTGTTTGTTTGTTCTAATACTCGAGCCCACGTATGCAGAACGATCAAGAATTGGAAAGAACCTAGCTGTTTTAGGAGACAATAAGGCTCCCTAAATTCACAGCTGACAGCTTCGCGTCTGCCTAAGTCTTTCAACGATCAGCAGATGTATTCATATTAATCTAATATGGCTTTAACGGGAGAAATACGTATTTCCCACCGTGCAGAGCATACCTTTTTGACTGTGGTGAGAGCAGATTTTGAGTCTGCTTTTTCAGTGAAAGTATTCCAACGCACATTACTGGACGAAAGAAACTTGTAGGGCTTTTGTAGGACTCCAAGAAATGTCTTTACTTCATTGTTAGTAGCAGTAGCATCACATAATACTAAATTCAAACAGTGAGAGGGCAGTGGAAGGAAGTACGTTGCCAGAGGTTGCTGTTCCGTATTCTTGTTTGCACGCCACTGCAAACGCCGCTCATCATATCCTTATCCGTGGCATTGTTTTAAATCCATTTTTAATGAGTTAGTTAAAGATGTTACAATTTGCTCTGACAGCCCAGCAGCTGAAGCATCGGATACTTCATGAAAACCTGTAAATTTTTCTACAACTTCAGCACCTACGTTATGATGGTCGTTGGCTTCACTGACAATTCGCATGTAACGAAGCACAAGAGAGAGCTGGTCAACATCTCTGTTGCGGTATCAGCTATGATTGAAAAGGACGACGATTGCTTCGCTTCAGTAGTCATTGAATACAATACATGATGGCCCATAATCTGAATCAGTTCATTCTGTATTTTGGAGTTTATGTGCATTTTCGATATGTGGCATTTCAAAACACTAACATACTTCGCAATTAGCTGAACTGTGGCTAAAAAGTTACTTGAAGATTAAGCATCTATTCGTTTGTTCCACGAAAAGCTAGATTTTGTTTTGCAAGATGATAAGCCTCTGAAACACCAGTCTCAACTCGTTTCTCTTGTGTGAAATTTGTTGCTGGTGCAAGTTATCCACCAATTTATCTTTAACCACAGTTTCCACTTTGCCAGAGCATCGTGCTTTTCAAGCTTTTGCCCAAGAAGTCTCCAGTCAGAAACACCAACTTCTGTGAAATAGTTCATAGTCAGGATCATGTCGATTTGCAAAAGGTCAACTGGATAAACAAAACAACTTATCATTACTTCAGGAATATACCAGCCATCTTCTGTTTACTCTTTTTCTACAGAATTCTAGCTTCTAGAATTTTAGTGTAATAAAACGTCGGGGATCGGTTGAAGGAAATCTTTATCTGTTGGTTGACGTGGCCCATGTTTGACTTGTTCCGCAAGTGATCATTCAACACAGATGTGTGAAACAATGCTGGATCTGTTGGCCAAGGAAGGCTGCTGTTGAATATTTGATCTGTGTCTCCTTCTGTATTGCTGCTCTACTTCTGGTCCTGGTCCTGGGTCTTTCTCGTCCTGGTTCTTGTGATATGCTTTTCGGCAATTCCATTGAATCTCCTTCGATTTCTAGACTTCATTATTGGAAGATGACTTGTCATCAGCAACAGTGTCTACTACACAGGTCTCCAGTTCCGCTTAACTTTCAGCACAAGAAACCTCCAGTTCTGCAGCAGCATTCTAATAAAGCGAAATAAAAACAAGCTGTCAGAATTTTTCGTAAAATAAAAAAAAAGGTCATTTTTTGCCAAATACAAAAATCCCGTTAGGGCAGCAACAATTTATTAATAAAAATTATAAAATATTTAATTCGATGCAACAAACTTTCTCGAACTGTTAACAAAAAAAGTCTAATGCGGCGTAGTTCTGGACCTGCGGGCGATCACTCGTTTTAAAATTCAACATTAACATCTAGGCCTACTGGAAAATAATTGGAAATCTCCAATGTGTTTTAAAATTCGTGAGTCTTTACAAGTTTTCAGAAATTTTTTTAAACTATGAACGAAATTTTATTGTTACTTGTATTTTTGGTGTAATTTGACGAGATATTGTCCTATTTTTTTTCAGTAAGATTCTGTTTAATAAAGACTTGAATTAAGCCCAACAAGCGTTAAATAGCAACTGAAAAATGACACAATCAACATGCAGTAACAGTGTAATAAGTAATAAATTACATCCAATAAATGAGGCCCCCAGCCCAACTTCACACTCCATAGGAAGAAATATTCAGTATTTATCCGGGCGATAAAGAGCCGCATTTCCGGGCGATTCAGATCTACATTTGCATATCATTTGCATATTGGCATATCTCATTTGCGTAATTAATTTTTTTTGCATATTTTTAGCATAAAGGTCAGGTGACTGAAGGGTTTTTTTCCTGTAGCCAAAGGGTGATGGATATTAATGAATGCAATTATTAATAATTAATTTGCATATTAATCAAAGGGTTAATTTGTGCCCAAAGGGTTAATAGGACATGTGACATATCAATCTTTGAGATTTTTCATACGGAATTGAATGGTGACATTTTTGATGTGTTAATTTTATTATTATTCGTTATCAAAGGGTTATTTTGTTACCCAATGGATATCTTTTACATAAAGGGCAGGTGACTGAGGTTTTTTTTCGTAGCCAAAGAGTTAAAGGATGATGGATATTAATTTATATAATTATTAATATTTAATTAGATTATTATTTGTACCTAATGGGTTAAATACTTGGGTGATATATCTAATTTCGAGATTTTTTGTTGAGAATTGAATGATATTATTTTTAATTCTTCCTAAACAAAGTGTTATAAAATAAACTATAATATATTATTTATGCTTTTGTGAATTGTTGTGAGAATGCAACAAGCACGAGGTTTATATACACACGAACACACATAAGTTGATTCTTATTGGTTAATCGTCTACAAGAATGCTATTGGCTAAAGGTCACGTGATTAATATTTGCTTATTGGTTAAACTCAATCTCTGAATCTTATTGGATAAACTAAGGTTCACTTGTGACAAGAGAGTGATTGCTGTGATTTATGGGAAGGGATAAAAATAAGTGTTTATGTCAAACATCCATTAATTAAAGTGATTGATGGGAAGGGGAATGACCTAAATTACCTTTGCCGTCCATTAAGCAACCCATTAGAATGGAAATACCCTCAAGCGGCAATTAACTCATCCCCTGCGGCAAGAAGGGTAAAAGACAAAAACACACTCTTTCTTCCATTAAGTTCTCCTCGGGGCGTTGAAGAAGCCTCTTAGAAAAGTATTTCCATTATCAAACCCCTGAGGCAAGAGGGTAAAAGACAATACAGGTGCTATTTTTGACTGGAGTGGGGGGGGGAAAAAAAGGAAGCAAGTTAACAATTGTATAAATAGCTTCCTCCACTTTTCCATTAACTCATAAGATTGATTTGGATTTTATGTATTCTTGAATGAATGTAACTTAAACTTTTGTAAAAGGTCAGAAAAAATACTTGTTTGTTATCGGTACATTTCTAAAACAAGCATGTTTCCTATTGATTGATAAAAGACATGGAATTTTTCAGCTGATTTCATCTTGCATTTAGGTAAAATTTGTAACTTTGGAGAATCTTTAAGAGTAATGGGGAAAAATATTTTGTTAAATTCGCCTTACATTTTGGTAAAAATTACAACTTTGGAGAATCTTTAAGTGTATTTGAGGAAAATATTTTGTTAAATTCACCGTGTGTGTTGATGAAATTTGTAACTTTGAAGGATCTTTATTTATATTTGGAAGAAATATATGGTTAAATTCACTTTACATTTAGATAAAATTTGTAACTTTGGAGAATCTTTAAGTGTATTTTGGAAAAATATTTTGTTAAATTCGTCTTACACTTAGATAAAACTTGTAACATTGGAGGATCTTTATTTATATTTGGAAGAAATATATAGTTAAATTCACTTTACATTTAGGTAAAATTTGTAACTTTGGAGAATCTTTAAGTGTATTTTGGAAAAATATTTTGTTAAATTCGTCTTATATTTAGGTAAAACTTGTAACTTTGGAGGATCTTTTTTTATATTTGGAAGAAATGTATGGTTAAATTCACTTTTCATTTAGGTAAAATTTGTAACTTTGGAGAATCTTTATGTGTATTTGAGGAAAATATTTTGTTAAATTCGCCGTATGTGTAGATGAAATTTGTAACTTTGGTGGATCTTTATCTGTAATTTGGGAAAATTACTTTGTTAAATTTGTCTTGTGTTTAGATAAAATTTGTAACTTTGGACGATTGAGGAAAATATTTTGTTAAATCTGTTTTGGGTGTAGGTGAAACTTGTAACTTTAGAAGCTCTTTATCTGTATTTAGGAAAAATATTTTGTTAAATTCACTTTAATTTTAGGTAAAATTTGTAACTTTAAAGAATCTTTAACTGTATTTTGGAAAAATATTTTGCTAAAGTCGTCTTGCATTTAGGTAAAATTTGTAACTTTAGAGAATCTTTAAATGTATTTTGGAAAAATATTTTGTTAAATTCGTCTTACATTTTGGTAAAATTTGTAACTTTGGAGGATCTTTTTTTTTATATATTTGGAAGAAATATATGGTTAAATTCACTTTACATTTAGGTAAAATTTGTAACTTTGGAGAATCTTTAGGTGTATTTAGGAAAAATATTTTGTTAAATTTGTCGTATGTGTAGATGAAATTTGTAACTTTGGATGATCTTTTAACTGTATTTGAGGAAAATATTTTGTTAAATTCGTCTTGCATTTTGGTAAAACTCTTTGGGCACAAATTAACCCTTTGATTAATATGCAAATTAATTATTAATAATTATATTCATTAATATCCATCACCCTTTGGCTATAGGAAAAAAAAACCCTTCAGTCACCTGATCTTTATGCTAAAAATATGCAAATTTTTTAATTATGTAAATGAGATATGCCAATATACAAATGATATGCAAATATAGATCTGAATCGACCAGAAATGGGGCTCTATATCGCCCGGATAACTACTATAGTGAAAACAAGTTGTTTGATAACAGATAAAAGGCCATGAAAAATAAAATAACTAAACACATTAGAATTTCAGACCAATGTTGAAAATCAAGTCTTGAGATGTCAGTTTGAACAGTGGTCTAACTTTTCAATGTGTTTAGACATTTTTAGGCGCTTTTTCTTTATTTACATGCGCATAAGAAATTCATTGAACCAGGCAGAGCCCAGCACATGAATTTTCTTTATTTTTAATGCGTTTTGATGTTTTTAGTTTACATTTGTGGAGATTCCATTTCTTTTCTCACTCGACTAAAAGTAAAATAATAAGAGGAAGCACGAGTAAAATTATATATGCAATCCTGGAGCTTCCAATCGATGAATGATGCACAATTGAATATAACCAATGAAAAATTAATAAACATACTTTTTTTTTCACTAAGTTTATCTTGGATGCTTACATCTTTTCGTCTTTTTCGATAAGTATTTTTCTCTTGGTCTGACGCTGCGCCCCTGAGTCCTTTTGCTTTCTTGTCAGTGGAAAAGCAGCGCTGTCTTATCTTGCTGCCTGCCAGTGCCAGTCAAATAATAACCCTCATCGCGTGTTCCTTTCCATAACGAGTGTAATCAGTCACGTGGTCATGACTCAGTTATTACAAGATCTTCAAACTTGTATCATCTATTTAAAAGCAAATTCAAATAATTCTTTCTTCTTCAATGAAAGATTTTTCGGCTTTCTATAGATGAGAGTTCAGCCAATTGGAAATTGGTCCAAGAGAAAAGAACAGTCTTTGTTTCTTTTTTTTTCTTTCCTGAAGTATTACACCGTTTCAGAAGCTTATTATTATTGAAAACCAGCGAAGACAAAACAATTTATATGGTGATTTAAAATGATTTTCGGATAGTATATTTTTACAGTATGTAGCTACCGTTTGCAGTGCTAATCACTGATGTGAAAGTGAATTTCAAAAAGAGTATTTTTTTCTAAATATAAACACACAAAGTCATCCGAATTTCGGCGCCCCAGTTAGTCATTTCTTGGGGGGGGGGGGCAGCTCTCCCCTCTCCCGTATGGCACGGCGCTGGGTTTAACACACAGTATGAAATAATGAGCTTAATAATAAAAAACATTACAGCTAGCTTTAGACACAAGGCTCCATGAATTCTTGAGCAATACAATATAGATGTATGTTTTCCATTTGCTGTTGAGTTTTCTGTTTTTTAAAGTTTAACATTCTTTGTCTACAAAAAATGACAAAAAAGCAAACAGCAAACAAAATTTTTGTTTTGTTTTGTGAATCATTTGAAAGTTATTTTCGCTCCTCAATTGAGAACCACTGATGTAGTTGAAATAGCTGAAGATAAAGATGTTCATGCAAAATAAAATACTTTGTAAGATAATGCGTTTAATTAGGAAAACAATACAAAGAAATGAAAAATCCATAAGAAAAAAAAATCTATAATGCATTCATGGTTAACAGTAGAATCTTAACACAAAAGCGCTTTATATTTACAAATACTTCACGAACCTCATTTTAGTATTTAAAATAGATTTATTAATGCCCAAGTGCACCAAACTTCAGTTAACTTTGATGACTGCAGTTTCGACGGAGCTAAAATTGGTGGTGGGGGGGGGGGTGCTGCTCCAGAAAAAGTTTAGCCTTTGTTTTAAAATTGTGTGAAAGGAAATAAACATGTATAAAAAGAAATTTATCAAGTTCTGAATAAATTTTCTTTTTATACATGTTTCCTTTCACACAATTTTAAAACAAAGGCTAAAATTTTTCTGGAGCAGCACCCTCCACTAATTTTAGCTCCGTCCAAACTGCAGTCATCAAAGTTAACTGAAGTTTGGTGCACTCGGGCATAAATACTTCAAATTGCGAATTTTCGACAAGTTTTAAATTCGTCTTCTCTTTTTCAAGCGTATAGCTTAAAAGGAATAATATAACAAAAGCAAAAATGGTTAGAAGTTTAATCAAGTTCAAAAAACTTGTGAATCAAATCATTTCGTTATTGTTATAAAAGTATATCAATATGAAATCATTTAATTATTACAATCAATAAAAACAATAAATAAAAATTAATAATTAAAAACCTTAATTGTTGCCGTTTTTGTACTATTTACGTGGTATTTTGATTAAGTCTCTCATTAAAACGATTGACGTTTTTAATTATTAAATATTTTTTATTTATTGTTTTTATTGATTGTAATAATTAAATGATTTCATATTGCTGTATTTTTATGATCATGAAATCATCGGGAGTGGGGTTTTAAATTCACCATTTATTTATACTAACTATATCATTCCTATCTCTAATTTTATTGAACTAACATTATAAAATTGACAGTTGCCTTCTCAAAAATGCAAAAATGAGTATGTTAACGTTGGAATGGCAGGAGAAATTCTCCAGGAGAATGTTTCCAAAAGAGAAAGATCCAACTCTAGTGGAAACAATGACGAAATCAGTTCACAAGAGAACAAAGAAAGCAAAGTCAGCTTGTGATCTTCCGCCACCCCCGAGAATTTCGAAGGTTTTGGAAAAGAGAAATAACAGTTCCCAGATGGAAACTGTTATGAACATGAAAATAATCCCGATAGCTGTACTGTCATGAAACAAGCAAAACACTCGAGGGGAAAAAACTAAATTATTTGTCGGAAGTGCAGTGGCGCCTCATAAGAAGAAATACACAATGAAAAACTCACAAATGAAAAAACCAGTGAGAAAATCCATGTGCATGCGAGAGCGGCCTCAATGAATTTTTTTAAAGCATAAGACTTCAAACTGCGCATTTGAAATGTTAAAAAACAATAATGGATGAGACCAAATTATTCACAAGTGACATCCTGGAACAGCTGTTTCACGCTCGTTGGCGATCATCAGCCAGGAGAAGTCACAGTAAATAACAAGGTCTTCGTACTGAGGCTACTGCCAACGAGTGTTAAACAACTGTTCCAGGATGTCACTTGTAAATAATTTGGTCTCATCCATTGATGTTTTTTAACTAAATTATTTGATTTTAGAGTTTTAGAATTGTTTTAACATTTCTCTTCTAACCATTTTTGCTTTTGTTGTATTATTCCTTTTATGTTATACCCTTGAAAAAGAGAAGACGAATTTAAAACTTCTCGAAAATTCGCAATTTGAAGTATTTAATAAATCTATTTTAAATAGTAAAATGAGATACGTGGAATATTTGTAAATATATTGCTCTCGAAATGAAAAGAAGAGTTTGCTAAAAGAATAAAAGCGCTTTTGTAGTGAATTATCATCGAACATTCCAGAATAGACCTGGTTCGTGATTCTTATCATTCATCATTTAAATTTACTCGAAATATTTAAAATTCTTGTTTATGTATACCTTTTTTTACGATTAATTTTAAGTAGAAGACATTTTGGAAAAATAAGTTTTCCATTTTCCGAAAGTTATTCATTAGATTGATATCTAACCAATAACTTTCGGAAAATTGAAATTTCTATTATTTTAGATTTTTATTATATCTTAAATGTTCTATCTAAGAGATTCAAATATGAATCTCTTAGAAAGAAAAATGTATAAAAAGAGAAAAGTATTAATATCATAGGTGTTAATAGCAGCGTTTCTAACCCCTTATACTTCACAGGTATTCTAATGTTGGATCAATGTTATCGTAAATCAAACACCTCAAAACAATTTGTCCCCCCCCCAAAAAAAAAGGACACCTTATTATAAATTTCAGGTCCTTCCTTATTCATTTATGTTTTGTTTGCGCCCCCCCCCCCTCACCTACAGACGTTCTCTTAATGCATTTGGATGACTTCTGAGAAAGTGCAATATTTTTTGGCCAGTACCTGACACCCCGACATTACCCTCCAAAAAATGAAAACAAAATAGATTTAAAAAATTGTCTGCAAAATTAAGCAATTGTAAGCAATTTACTTCAATATTAAAGTAAATAAGTAACAAAAGAAAAACAAGTGACAAATACAAAGAAGCTAACGTATTCATGAGGTTACTGAATTACTTCGTGAAAATGAAATAAATTATATTAAGAATAAAGGCTACTTCAAAATGTAGAACGAAAAAATAAATTGCATGTAAAATATCATCAAAATGCCTTTCGAAATAATTATCTCACTGACATAAAGAAAAATGTGTATATTTCTGTTACGTCAGAATTTACTTTTTCTTGCTTTTGCAAACGAGTTCAACACATCGTCATAGTTAATTTGTGTGGAGTTTTGTTTTCAATAGACAGAACACAGAAGGCTTAACTTACTCAATCGTTGTTGCGACGTGGACGTTTTTAAGTAATCTCTATTATCTTCAATTTACTGAGCTTGCGTTCGCATCCTATCACAGTTCCTGGAATGGTAAGCAAGATTTGATATGCTGTAGCTTAATTAAGGTAATTAAGGTAGGCTTCGTGTTAATCATTTTTCACCATACAGTCAAGTACATTTGTTGAAATCGTCATTTTCCTTACATCACTTGACGACATCAATATTGAAAGAAGATCTGCAGCACTGATATCTTCAGAGTAATTTGCTGCAAGATTGTCATAAGCTGACTTCAAGCGGCTGCCTATTTTGATTTAAATTCGCTAATTTCTTTGGAGCAAAGAACCCAAAACAACTCCCTAATTTTAATGGACCATCAAGTCGATCTTCAAGTCGTACAATAATGCAATCCAGAGCATCGTTCAATACTGTTGCTTCAAGTTTATTAGGCTCGTGATGTTGAGGTTCGTCTTCGGTCAGTTCTCCAGGAATGGATTTCTTCTTTTTTTTTTTTCATATTTCTGGCAGAACGGATGGAATGTTGTTTGTCTTCTGCCATTTATTCTGCATCTTTCAACACATGGCGAACCATATTTGTCGTAAATTGAACCAGTTGTGTTTTTGAGTTTTCTTGCAGCCATGACTATGTCACATTTTGATATCTGTAGAAATTTGCTTGTAGTGTTTGTTTGTTCTAATACTCGAGCCCACGTATGTAGAACGATCAAGAATTGGAAAGAACCTAACTTTTTTAGAAGACAATAAGGCTCCCTAAATTCACAGCTGGGTTTCCTGACAGCTTCGGGTTTTTCAACGTTCAGCAGATGTATTCATATCAATCTAAAATTGCTTTAACGGCAGAAATACGTGCTTCCCACCTTGCAGTTGAAGATGACTGTGGTGAGAGCAGATTTTGAGTCTGCTTTTTCAGTGAAAGTAGTCCAACGCACATTACTGGGCGAAAGAAACTTGTAGGGCTTTTGTAGGACTCCAAAAAATGTCTTTACTTCATGGTTAGTAGCAGTAGCATCTCATAATACTAAATTCAAACAGTGGGCAGGGCAGTGGAAGGAAGTACGTTGCCAGAAGTTGCTGTTCCTTATTCTTGTTTGCACGCCACTGCAAACGCCGCTCATTACCGCAGCTCCATCATATCCTTATCCGTGGCATTGTTTTAAATCCACTTTTAATGAGTTAGTTAAAAATGTTACAATTTGCTCTAACAGCCCAGCAGCTGAAGCATCGGATACTTCATGAAAACCTGTAAATATTTCTACAACTTCAGCACCTATGATGTGATGATCTTTGCCTTCTTCACTGACAATTCGCATGTAAGTGAAGCACAAGAGAGAGCTGGTCAACATCTCTGTTTCGGTATCAGCTGTGATTGAAAAGGACTACATTTGCTTCGCTTTAGTAGTCATTGAATACAATACATGATGGCCCATAATCTGAATCAGTTCATTCTGTATTTTGGAGTTTATCTGCATTTTCGATATGTGGCATTTCAAAACACTAACATACATCGCAATTACCTAAACTGTGGCTAAAAAGTTACCCGAAGATTAAAGCACCTATTCGTTTGTTCCACGAAAAGCTAGATTTCGTTTTGCAAGATGAAGGACTACATCAATAAGCCTCTGAAACACCAGTCCCAACTCTTTTCTCTTGTGTGAAATTTGTTGCTGGTGCAAGCTATCCACCAATTTATCTTTAACCACAGTTTCCACTTTGCCAGAGCATCGTGCTTTTCAAGCTTTTGCCCAAGAAGTCTCCAGTTAGAAACACCAACTTCTGTGAAATAGTTCATAGTCAGGATCATTTCGATTTGCAAAAAGTCAACAGAAGAAACAAAACAACTTATCATTACTTCGGGAATACACCAGCCATCTTCTGTTTACTCTTTTTCCACAGAATTCTAGCTTCTAGAATTTTAATATAATAACACGTCGGGGATCTGTTGAAGGAAATCTTTATCTGTTGGTTCGTATGGTCCAAGTTCGACTTGTTCCGCAAGTGATCATTCAACACAGATGTGTGAAACAATGCTGGATCTGTTGGCCAAGGAAGGCTGTTATTGAATATTGGATCTGTGTCTCTTTCTATATTGCTGCTCTGCTTCTGGTCCTGGTCCTGGGTCTCACTCGTCCTGGCACTTGTGATGTGTTTTTCGGCAAATCCATTAAAGCGAAATAAAACCAAGCTGTCAGAATTTTTCGTAAAATATTAAAATAAGGTCTTTTTTCGCCAAGTACAAAAATCACTTTATGGCAGCAACAATTTTTTTAAAAAAAATTATAAAATATTTAATTCGATGCAACAAACTTTCTCGAACTGGAAACAAAAAAAGCCTAATGCCTAAGTCTGGACCTGCGGGCGATCACTCCTTTTAAAATTCAACACTATCATCTAGGCCCCCAGCCCAACTATACATTCCGTAGGGAGAAATAGTGAAAACAAGGTATTTGGTAACAGATAAAAGGCCAGGAAAAATAAAATAACCAAACATTAAAATTTGAGACCAATGTTCAAAACTGACATCGCAAATCAAGTCTTGAGATGTCAGTTTAAACATTGGTCTCAAATTTTAATGTGTTTAGATATTTTTAGGCGCTTTTTCTATGAGGGTAAGAAATTCATTGAGGCTGGCAGATCCCAGCACATGAATTTCCTTTTTCTTTATTTGGTTAAATTTGTGCTGAATTTCATTTCTTGTTTTATTTAATGTGTTTTTATGTTTTTAGTTTAGATTTATGGAGGTTCCATTTCTTTTCTCACTCTACTAACAAAAAAATAATAGGAGGAAGCCTGAGTAAAATTATATATGCAATCCTTGAGCTTCTAATCGATGAATGATGCACAACTGAATATAACCCATGAAAAATTAATAAACATACCTTTTTTTTGTTTTCACAAACTTTTCGATGGATGCTTGCATCTTTTTGTCTTCTTCTATACGTATTTTTCTCTTGGTCTGGCGCTGCGCCCCTGAGTCCTTTTGCTTTTTTTTAACATGTTAGTGGAAAAGCAGCGCTGTCTTATCTTGCTGCCTGCCAGTGCCAATCAAATAATACTCCTCCCCGTTTGTTCGTTTCCATAATGAGTATAATCAGTCACGTGGTCATGACTCAGTTATTACAAGATCTTCAAACTTGTATCATATATTTTAAAAGCAAATTCAAACAATTCTTTCTTCTTCAATGAAAGATTTTTCGGCTTTGGATAGACGAGAGTTCAGCCAATAGGAAATCGGCCCAAGAGAAAAGAACAGTCTTTGTTTCTTCTTTTTTTTTTTTTTCTTTCCTTAAATATTATACCGTTTTATAAGCTTATTATTAATGGATACCAGCGAAGACAAAACAATTTATATGGTGATTTAAAATGATTTCGGATAGATCTATATTTTTATAGCATGTAGTTTGATGTGCTAGTAAATGATGTGAAGTGAATTTCAAAAAGCGTATTTTTTTTCTAAATATAAACACACTAGTCATGCGAATTTCGGCGCCCCTGTTAGTCATTTCTTGAGGGGGGGGGGGAAGCTGCCCTCCCTGTAGGGCATGCGCTGGTTTTAATACAAAATAGGAAATAATGAGCATAAAAATAAAAAACATTACATCTAGCTTTAGACACAAGGTTCCATGAATTCTTGAGCAATACAATATAGATGTATGTTTTCCATTTGCTGTTGAATTGTTTTTAAAAGTTTGACAATCTTTGTCTACAAAAATGACAAAAAAGCAAATAGGAAACAAAACACACTTTTTTTTTCTTTTTTTTTGCTGTTTTTTTTTGCGAATCATTTGAAAGTTATTTTCGCTCCTCAATTGAGAACCACTGATGTAGTTGAAATAGCTGAAGATAAAGATGTTCATGCAAAATAAAATACTTTGTAAGATAACGTGCTTAATTAGGAAAACAATACAAGGAAATGAAAAATCCATAAGAAAAAAAAATCTATAATGTATTCATGGTTAATAGAATCTTAACACAAAAGCGCTTTATATTTACAAATACACCACGAACCTCATTTTAGTATTTAAAATAGATTTATTAATGCCTAAGTGCACCAAACTTCAGTTAACTTTGATGACTGCAGTTTGGACGGAGCTAAAATTAGTGGGGGGGGGCTGCTCCAGAAAAATTTTAGAATTTGTTTTAAAATTGTGTGAAAGGAAACAAACATGTATAAAAAGAAATTTATCAAGTTTCTGAATAAATTTTCTTTTTATATATGTTTCCTTTCACACAATTTTAAAACAAAGGCTAAAATTTTTCTGGAGCAGCACCCTCCACTAAGTTTAGCTCCGTCCAAACTGCAGTCATCAAAGTTAACCGAAGTTTGATACACTCGGGCGTAAATACTTCAAATTGCGAATTTTCGACAAGTTTTAAATTCTTCTTCTCTTTTTCAAGCGTATAGCTTAAAAGGAATAATATAACAAAAGCAAAAATGGTTAGAAGTTTAATCAAATTCTAAAAAACTTGTGAATCGAATCACTTAGTTATTGTTATAAAAATAAATCAATATGAAATCATTTAATTATTACAATAAATAAAAACAATAAATAAAAAATTAATAATTAAAATTAAAACGGCTCAATTGTTGCCGTTTTTGTACTATTTACATGGTATTTTGATTAAGTCTCTCATTAAAACGATTGACGTTTTTAATTATTAAATATTTTTTATTTATTGTTTTTATTGATTGTAATAATTAAATGATTTCATATTGATGTATTTTTATGATCATGAAATCATCGGGAGTGGGGTTTTAAATTCACCATTTATTTATAATAACTATATCATTCCCATCTCTAATTTTAATGAACTAACATTATAAAATTGACAGTTACCTTCTCAAAAATGCAAAAATGAGTATCTTAACGTTGGAATGGCAGGAGAAATTCTCCAAGAGAATGTTTCCAAAAGAGAAAGATCCAACTCTAGTGGAAACAATGACGAAATCAGTTCACAAGAGAACAAAGAAAGCAAAGTCAGCTTATGATCTTCCGCCACCCCCGAGAATTTCGAAGGTTTTGGAAAAGAGAAATAACAGTTCCCAGATGGAAACTGTTACGGAACATGAAAATAATCACGATAGCTGTAATGTTATGAAACAAGTAAAACACTCCAGGGGAAAAAACTAAATTATTTTTCGGAAGTGCAGTGGTGCCTCATAAGAAGAAATACACAATGAAAAACTCACCAATGAAAAAACCAGTGAGAAAATCCATGTGCATGCGAGAGCGGCCTCAATGAATTTTTTTAAAGCATAAGACTTCAAACTGCGCATTTGAAATGTTAAAAAACAACAATGGATGAGACCAAATTATTCACAAGTGACATCCTGGAACAGCTGTTTCACGCTCGTTGGCGATCATCAGCCAGGAGAAGTCCCAGTAAATAACAAGGTCTTCGTACTGAGGCTACTGCCAACGAGTGTTAAACAACTGTTCCACGATGTCACTTGTGAATAATTTGGTCTCATCCATTGATGTTTTTTACTAAATTATTTGATTCATGAGTTTTAGAATTTGTTTTAACATTTTTCTTCTAACCATTTTTGCTTTTCTGGTATTATTCCTTTTATGTTATACGCTTGAAAAATAGAAGACGAATTTAAAACTTCTCGAAAATTCGTAATTTGAAGTATTTAATAAATATATTTTAAATACTAAAATGAGATACGTGGAATATTTGTAAATATATTGCTCTCGAAATGAAAAGAAGAGTTTGCTGAAAGAATAAAAGCGCTTTTGTACGGAATTATCATTGAACATTCCAGAATAGACCTGGTTCGTGATTCTTATCACCCATCAATTACATTTACTCTAAAAATTTAAAATTCTTGTTTATGTATACCTTTTTTTTACGATTAATTTTAAGTAAAAGACATTTTGGAAAATTGAAATTTCTATTATTTTAGGTTTTTATTATATCTTAAATGTTCTTTCTAAGAGATTCAAATATGAATCTCTTACAAAGAAAAATATATAAAAAGAGAAAAGTATTAATATCATAGGTGTTAATAGCAGCGTTTCTAACCCCTTATACTTCACAGGTATTTTAATGTTGGATCAATGTTATCGTAAATCAAATACCTCAAAACAATTTGTCCTCCCCCCCCCCCCCCAACCAAAAAAAAAAAAATTTTCTCAAACAATTTATTTTTTTCTTTTCTTATTATTTTTTTTTTTTTTTTTGCCCCCCCCCCCCCCCCCCTCACCCACACGATCTCTTAATGCATTTGGATAACTTCTAAGAAAGCGTCACATTTTTGGCTGGTTGCCTGAAACCCCCGAATTACCCTCCAAAAGATGAAAAGAAAATAGATTTAAAAAATTGTCAGCAAAATAAAGCAATTATAAGCAATTTACTTCAATATTAAAGTAAATAAGTAACAAAAGAAAAACAAGTGCAAATACAAAGGAGCTAACGTATTCATTAGGATATTGAATTACTTCGTGAAAATGAAATAAATTATATTAAGAATAAAGGCTACTTCAAAGTGTAGGAAAAATTAATTGCAAAATATCATCAAAATGCCTTTTGAAATAATTATCTCACTGAAATAAAGAAAAATGTGTATTTTTCATTTATGTCGGAATTTACTTTTTCTTGCTTTTGCAAATGAGTCCAACATATTGTCATATAATAGTTAATTTGTTTTCAATAGACAGAACACAGAAGCCTTAACTTACTCATTCGTTGTTGCGACGTGGACGTTTTTAAGTAATCTCTATTATCTTCAATTTACTGAGCTTGCGTTCGCATCCTATCACAGTTCCTGGAATGGTAAGCAAGATTTGATATGCTGTAGCTTAATTAAGGTAATTAAGGTAGGCTTCGTGTTAATCATTTTTCACCATACAGTCAAGTACATTTGTTGAATGCGTCATTTGCCTTACATTACTTGACGACATCAATTCTGAAAGATCTGTAGCACTGATATCTTCAGAGTAATTTGCTGCAAGATTGTCACAAGCTGAGTTCAGCGGCTGCTGTTGTTGCTGCCTCTTTTGATTTAAATTCGCTAATTTCTTTGGAGCAAAGAACCCAAAACAACTCCCTAATTTTAATGGACCATCAAGTCGATCTTCAAGTCGTATAATAATGTATCATTGAATACCGTTGTTTCAAGTTTATTAGGCTTGTGATGTTGAGGTTCGTCTTCAGTCAGTTCTCCAGGAATGGATTTCTTCTTTTTTTTTTTCATATTTATGGCAGAACGGATGGAATGTTGTTTGTCTTCTGCCATTTATTCTGCATCTTTCAACACATGGCGAACCATGTTTGTCGTAAATTGAACCAGTTGTGTGTTTGAGCTTTCTTGCAGCCATGACTATGTCACAATTTGAGAAAATTAGCTTGTAGCGTTTGTTTGTTCTAATACTCGAGCCCACGTATGCAGAACGATCAAAAATTCGAAAGAATCTAGCTGTTTCAGGAGACAATAAGGCTCCCTAAATTCACTGCTGGGTTTACTGACAGCTTCGGGTCTGCCTAAGTCTTTCAACGATCAGCAGATGTATTCATATAAATCTAATATGGCTTTAACGGCAGAAATACGTGCTTCCCACCTTGCAGTACATACCTTTTTGACTGTGGTGAGAGCAGATTTTGAGTCTGCTTTTTCAGTGAAAGTATTCCAACGCACATTACTGGACGAAGGAAACTTGTAGGGCTTTTATAGGACTCCAAAAAATGTCTTTACTTGATTGTCAGTAGCAGTAGCATCACATAATACTAAATTCAAAGAGAGGGCAGGGCAGTGGAAGGAAGTACGTTGCCAGAGGTTGCTGTTCCTTATTCTTGTTTGCACGCCACTGCAAACGCCGCTCATTACCGCAGCTCCATCATATCCCTATCCGTGGCATTGTTTTAAATCCACTTTTAATGAGTTAGTTAAAAATGTTACAATTTGCTCTGACAGCCCAGCAGCTGAAGCATCAGATACTTCATGAAAACCTGTAAATATTTCTACAACTTCAGCACCTACGTTGTGATGTTTGTTGCCTTCTTCACTGATAATTCGCATGTAACGAAGCACAATAGACAGCTGGTCAACATCTCTGTTGCGGTATCAGCTATGATTGAAAAGGACGACGATTGCTTCGCTTCAGTAGTCATTGAATACAATACATGGTGGCCCATCATCTGAATCAGTTCATCCTGTATTTTGGAGTTTATCTGCATTTTCGATATGTGGCATTTCAAAACACTAAATACTTCGCAATTAGCTCAACTGTGGCTAAAAAGTTACCCGAAGATTAAGCACCTATTCGTTTGTTCCACGAAAAGCTAGATTTCGTTTTGCAAGATGAAGGACTACATCAATAAGCCTCTGAAACACCAGTCTCAACTCGTTTCTCGTGTGTGAAATTTGTTGCTGGTGCAAGCTATCCACCAATTTATCTTTAACCACAGTTTTCACTTTGTCAGAGCATCCAAATGAACAAGGCATCCAAATGCCCTCGTGCTTTTCAAGCTTTTGCCCAAGAAGTCTCCAGTCAGAAACACCAACTTCTGTGAAATAGTTCATAGTCAGGATCATTTCGATTTGCAAAAAGTCAACAGGAGCAACAAAACAACTTATCATTACTTCGGGAATACACCAGCCATCTTCTGTTTACTCTTTTTCCACAGATTTCTAGCTTCTAGAATTTTAATGTAATAACACGTCGGGGATCTGTTGAAGGAAATCTTTATCTGTTGGTTCGTATGGTCCATGTTCGACTTGTTCCGCAAGTGATCATTCAACACAGATGTGTGAAACAATGCTGGATCTGTTGGCCAAGGAAGGCTAATGTTGAATATTTGATCTGTGTCTCCTTCTACACTGCTGCTCTGCTTCTGGTCCTGGTCCTGCGTCTCACTCGTCCTGGTTCTTGTGATGTGCTTTTCGGCAATTCCATTGAATCTCCTTCGATTCCTGGGACTTCGTTATTGGAAGATGACTTGTCATCAATAACAGTGTCTACTACACAGGTCTCCAATTCCGCTTAACTTTCAGCACAAGAAACCTCCAGTTCTGCAGCAACATCCTTATAAAGCGAAATAAAACCAAGCTGTCAGAATTTTTCGTAAAATAACGAAATAAGGTCTTTTTTTTGCCAAAAATCACGTTACAAAAATCACGTTATGGCAGCAACAATTTTATTAAAAAAAATTATAAAATATTTAATTCGATGCAACAAACTTTCTCGAACTGGAAACAAAAAAAAGCCTAATGCGGCGTAGTTCTTGACCTGCGGGCGATCACTCGTTTGCAAATTCAACAATCATCGAGGCCTACTGGAAAATAACTAGAAATCTCCAATATGTTTTAAAATTCGTGAGTCTTTACAAGTTTACATAAATTTTTTCAAACTATGAACGAAATTTTATTGTTACTTGTATTTTTGCTGTAATTTGACGAGATGTTGTCCTATTTTGTTTCAATAAGATTCTGTTTAACAAAGACTTGAAATAAGCCCAACAAGCGTTAAATAGCAACTCAAAAATGACACAATCAACATGCAGTAAAAGTGTAATAAATAATAAATTACATACAACAAACGAAGTCGCAGCCCAACTTAACACTCCATAGGGAGAATTGATGAAAACAAGGTATTGGTAACAAATAAAAAGCCATGAAAAATAAAATAAATAAACAAATTAAAATTTGAGACCAATGTTGAAAACTAACATCTCAAATCAAGTCTTCAGATGTCAGTTTGAACATTGGTCCCAAATTTTAATGTGTTTAGACATTTTTAGACGCTTTTTCTTTATTTACTTGCGCATAAGAAATTCATTGAGGCTGGCAGAGCCAGCACATGAATTTCCTTTTTCTTTATTTTTAATGTGTTTTGATGTTTTCAGTTTAGATTTATGGAGGTTCCATTTCTTTTCTCACTCTACTAAGAATAAAATAATAGAAGAAAGCCCGAGTAAAATTATATATGCTATCCTGGAGCTTCTAATCGATGAATGATGCACAATTGAATATATCCCATGAAAAATTAATAAACATATCTTTCCTTTTTTTTTCATTAAGTTTATCTTGGATTCTTACATCTTTTCGTCTTTTTCGATAAGTATTTTTCTATTGGTCTGGTGCTGCGTCCCTGAGTCCTTTTGCTTTCTTGTCAGTGGAAAAGCAGCGCTGTCTTATCTTGCTACCTGCCAGTGCCAGTCAAATAATAACCCTCCCCGCGTGTTCGTTTCCATAACAAATATAATCAGTCACGTGGTCATGACTCAGTTATTACAAGATCTTCAAACTTGTATCATATATTTTAAAAGCAAATTCAAATAATTCTTTCTTCTTCAATGAAAGATTTTTCGGCTTTCGATAGACGAGTGTTCAGCCAATAGGAAGTCGGCCCCAAAGGAAAAAAAACCCTTTTTTTCTTTTTTTTTTTTAGTTTCATGAAATATTACACCGTTTCAGAAGCTTATTATTAATGAATAACAGCGAAGACAAAACAATTTATATGGTGATTTAAAATGATTTCGGATAGAATTATATTTTTCTACCATGTAGTTTGATGTGCTAGTAAATGATGTGAAGTGAATTTCAAAAAGAGTATTTTTTTTCTAAATATAAACACACAAGTCATGCGAATTTCGGCGCCCCTGTTAGTCATTTCTTGAGGGGGGGGGGGGAAGCTGCCCTCCCTGTATGGCAGGCGCTGGTTTTAATACAAACTAGGATGAGCTTAACAATAAAAAACATTACAGCTAGCTTTAGACACTAGGCTACCTGAATTCTTGAACAATACAATATAGATGTATGTTTTCCATTTGCTGTTGAATTTTCTGTTTTTAAAAGTTTAACAATCTTTGTCTACAAAAAATGACAAAAAAGGAAACAGCAAACTAAACACATTTTTTTTTTTTTTTTTTTTTTTGCGAATCATTTGAAAGTTATTTTTGTTTCTCAATTGAGAACCACTGATGTAGTTGAACTAGCTGAAGATAAAGGTGTTCATGCAAAATAAAATACTTTGTAAGATAATGATCTTAATTACGAAAACAATACAAGGAAATGAAAAATCCATAAGAAAAAAAAAATCTATAATGTATTATTGAGTATAGTAGAATCTTAATTGGGCGACAATATTGCCCAATTTTATTGCTGACAACCGTTATCAAGCGCGAACACAGAGTTTTTCCTAAACGATCATTGCCCTGAATATTGATGGTTACGGCGCTTCGTGTTTCACTAGGGAGCCCTAGTCATTACACACTCAGTGAGAACGCCTTATAAACACACCACACGAGCAGAGCATAAATGCACTGGGAACAATATTTCCAGCAATTGTACGAAATCGGTTTTATTTATACAATTTATTTGCGAATAAAATGGGAGCGATCGAGTGTAAGCGTACTGGCGGTTAAGCCTAACTTGTTACGAATCTACAGAATCGATCTAGTATTAAACGCCTTACCGCGGTAGAAATCAATTACGATTCTTTCATTATCAATTGATAAAATGTTGTTGTTTGAATTATTTTTTTTGGGGGCCGACCCATTTTGCTGATTTTAAGCCTTCTTTAAATGGTCAACAAAAATGGTCGGCGTGAGTGAGTGATTTTCCGATTTTCAAAGTCCCACCTTCCTACTACGTCACCATTGTCACGTGATTTCATCCGTTCATGTGATTCGCTCGCGAACCAGCAATATTTCTCGACAATATTGTTCCAGCAATATTGTTCCTTTTGTACCGACAATACGAAATGGGCAATATTGGGCAATATTGTTCATTTTTATTGCTGCAAACGGTTGTCAGCAATATAATTGGGCAATATTGTCCCACAATATTGCCGCATATTGCTACGTGTTCGCCCAGCATAACACAAAAGTGCTTTATATTTATAAATACTCCACGAACCTCATTTTAGTATTTAAAATAGATGATTAATGCCCAAGTGCACCAAACTTCAGTTAACTTTGATGACTACAATTAGGACGGAGCTGAAATTAGTGGGGGAGGGGTGCCGCTCCAGAAAAATTTTAGCCTTTGTTTTAAAATTGTGTGAAAGGAAACAAACATGTATCAAAAGAGATTCCATGAAATCATCGGGAGTGGGGTTTTAAATTCACCATTTATTTATACTAACTATATCATTCC
>JAFIDM010043693.1:0-19117 GCA_023159025.1 Thereuonema tuberculata
TCCACTGTAACAATCGAAAAACCAAATAGGAAACATAATGAAAATTATGATATCACCATGATTAAATATGGTGCCAAGTCGCTTACAAACTGGCTCAAAACTATATCTACCAACTGATGAATTAAGTCAATATCGGCCGACTAAGTTGGTGCAAAGTTCGATGGTGTTCGCAGGGCTTAAAACCTACAGACTTTTTTGATTCAGTATCTAACCAAAACAACAATTGTGACGAAATAAATTGAACCTAATTAGCAAAGTTTAAGTTTCTCAAGAGAAGAAATTTAACTATATAAAATGCAAAGAGAAGTAAGTGAACTTAACTTTGAACTGAATTTATTTTATTTAATTGAAAGTATTTTCTTCTTAAGTTTATTACTGCTTGAGTTAAGCAGTTTCCTAATTAACTGTGAATTAAATAGTGCTTCGGAAAGTGTGAACTTAGAAAGTGATTCTCATTTAATGTGCTTTGTTCAATATAAGTATCTTCATAGAGAATATTTGTCTTGAACTAAAATTAGTGCGACATGTTAGTGAATACAGATTAAAGTGTTTCTCTCATTAATTTAAAGAGATTCATTTTTTGAGATAGACGTGAACAGTTAGTGATAAATAAATTATGACTAAAGAAGACTCAAAATAACTTATTTAGTGAATCTTATTTAGTGTTGGAAGATGGACTCTCATATCTACTCTTTGACATATTAAAAGTGATTTGGGACACTGTGATATGTTTTATTATTTTAATTAATAGAGACAATTAGTGTAAAGTGCAAGAACTTTAATTATCCAGGACTGTTATCAAAACTCAGAAAGTGATAAATTTGTACAAGTGTGCACAAGAGTATAAAAAAAAAACAATCGAAATTTTCGTTCCTTTACATATATATTTAAAAGAAATCAAAAAACTTCCATTCCATAATTTTCCTTAAAAGTACAAATATAACTTTCCGTTGTAAATAATAATTAAAAAATTTTAGAAATGTCTTCCATTCTTTGTTGTTATCTTGAGTTTAAATTTTCAGTACATTGTTAAACTGAAATTCTAAGTTGTAATTTAAAAATCTGCTTAAATATTAATACTCTGCTAAAAATTTTCAAACAAATGAAATTCCCATGTGCATTAAAATTCATTACATCATCGCTTTTTCGTAACAGATATTTTTTACTAAAGAAAACTTTTTCAGTCCCTAATGTTAAGATTTAACAACAAATAAACTCATTTCAAATTATCCTTATCTAATAATTATATTCTTTTTATATAAAACTTGTCATTAAAAGGTGATTGTCCTGTTAAGGAAAGAAACATAAAACATTCGGTCAAAAAATTTAAAATAAGTGAATACTTTTTAATATCGTCAATCACTTTATGAAATATTTAGGGCATATTTCCACATTTCCAACGAATTTTCAAGTGTTGCTGTTGGTTCAAGTGGTTGAAGTAACCTTTTGGAAAAGTTCAGTCACCACTTAGAGGCTAGGATTTTGTTTTAATGGTTGTTCCTTCTACAGACAGACATTACTTTGGAGAATCCTCTGATAAACTGGAGCATATTTTTTTCCATGGTGGTCAAATGAGTAAATTGTATCAGACTGGTCTCCCTATCTGACATTATTCTTTCCAAGTCGTCTGAAACCTGCATCACATTGATAGGTCCTGCAATAGCTGCTCAAGTACATGCTAAAAGCAAAAAGATGGAAACTTTAAATCAACAGCTGCAAACCTCCAAACTCAATGCACCTTTTCACCTGCATGTGATCTTTTATGAATATTTCGACTGGTCAAATGATAAAATCTTTTTCACAAACTTCTTATTTGAATACTTTTTCAATGTTATGGGATCTCATGTGTTTAGTTAAACTCGATAACTGTGAAAACCTTTTATCACAAATTACACATTGAAATGGCTTTTCACCAGTATGTGATCTAATGTGAACAGTTAAATCCCATTTTCTTGTAAAACCTTTTCCACAGAATTCACATTTGAAAGGTTTTTCTCCTGTATGGGATCTAGTATGAATTGTTAAATTACTTGATCTTGAAAAGCTCTTTTCACAAAATTCACACATGTAAGGTTTTTCACCTGTATGTGATCTTCCATGACGAGTTAATTCAGTTGAGGTTGAAAAACGTTTATCACAGTCTTCACATTTAAATGGCTTTTCGCCTGTATGCAATCTAATGTGGACAGTTAAATAGGACTTTCCTGAAAAACCTTTTCCACAGTCTTCACATTTGAATGGCTTTTCTCCCGTATGTGATCTAATGTGGTGTGTCAAATCACTTGTAGTTGAAAAGCATTTTTCACAAAATTGACACATGTAAGGTTTTTCACCTGTATGTGATCTTATATGACGAGTTAAACCAGCCGAGGTTGAAAAACTTTTATCACAGTATTCACATTTGAAAGGCTTTTCACCTGAATGCAATCTCATATGTTTAGCTAAAGATCCTGATTGTGAAAACTTCTTTTCACAAACCTCACACTTGTAGGGCTTTTCACCTGTGTGGGATCTTATGTGAACTGTTAAAGTATCTGATCGGTTAAAGATTTTATTACATACTGCACAAGAAAATTGCTTCTGTTCTTTGTGCTTTATTCTAGAAATATCATTCATCTTCCTTTTAAATCAATAATATAGGTTGTATAAAGGTATATATTTAACTGACAAACATATTTAATTCTTTTTTATTTTTTCCTGAGCTTATTGTCTTGTACCGATTAAATTGTCAAATGGATTTTTTTGTTTAGAATTCACAGTTTATTTTAGAATTCCAATATTATAAGATCATGGAAGAACTTCCTACGTTTTAATGGATGTATGAATTTATTTGAATTATTCTGCGATGAACACTTATTAGTAGAAAACAAAATTGTAAACTTTAAAGATATTTACCACCAAGTAAAAGGCCTGGATATGGAAAGCAGATGTATTTAGGCCTATTTCGTTCTCTTTCTGAAAACAAAAAACCCTTTATTCTTTGAGAGTTGCTAATATTACCAATTATCGTCACTTAGACATTTTTTTTATCTTCTTGATTCAAATGATGTATTATCTTCTTGATATAAATAGATATCACAGATTATAGAGTTTTCTTAAATTTCCAACTCTGATTGTTTCATCAGGGACAAGGCTGCTAACTCCAAAACCCGAAGTTCCTCTGCTCGCTCTAAAAAAAAAAAAAAAAAAAAAAAAAAATTATAATGTAAAATGCATCTTAAAACCTCCAGACTTTATTGATTCAGTGTCTAACTAAAACAAACATGAATGTTGCACTTCTCGTTCGGATAATTCAAAACAAATAAAAAAAAATTCCAACCATTCAAAATAAAATAGGTTTTTCACTTAATTCTCAACGTCGCTCCACATTTTCTGTTTCTGTCAAAAAGTCATGTTAGCAGACATAAAATACCATGTGTAAACCTCTCAAAAATTACGAACAGTCTTTAAATTAAAAATCGAAAGCTTCCAGATTTCCCTTCTAGCGCGACTTCCTCCCTGTGTTAGAACTCAGAAATTACCGAAATTTGGAGGAAATCCTACAATATTAGAACATTGATTATAACTGCGACACGTCCTTTATTTTGACAAGTACAGACAACTTTTACAGTCCATCTACACTATATATGATAATTTTATAACTTAAGGGAAAAGAAACCTAGAGATTTTTCGGGTATGGTTCGATTCAACACCGCCGTTTCAGCGCAGTGGGTCGATTCAGTGCCGCCGTTTTATCGTCGCCAACAACCAACACCCCTGAAAGTCAGGCGGTGATGCCACGGCTCAGTACATCGCCAGCAATTAATGAGGTATAATTATTTATTGTATTTGTTCAGTTGCATTATAAAATATATATACTTAATTGAAAAAAATGTTTAAAAATAAAAAACAATAACATTAAAATATATATAATTGAAACAAACCAAATTTTAAAACTTTTATAAATAAACTTAATTTATGGAAAAGTTTAAAATGTGTAATTATGGGCTATTCCGCCATATTTATTTATATATTATATATGAGTAGTTTCAGGCAATATTCATTCCGTAAGAATTTTTCATCAAGAAGGCAAGTTTATTATAAAAAAATGTTCAAATACAGATACATATGCGATGAATATAGTCATGGTAGAATAGTTTTTTTGTTTATTTAATAGTCATGCAATAAGCAGATTGTAATCAAAAACAAAGGTTTTTATTTATTTGTTAAAATTCCTTTTTTTAAAGGAAGATTTAAGGTAATTTATTTATTAAGGTAATAATTTAAATCGCGAGATAAGGAAAGCATTTTTTTTTTTCAAGTTTACGTATGAAGACCGAAATGGGACACATCGTCGTCCTCAATATAATCCTTAATATAATCAAATATAAACAAATATAAATAGTTGAGTGGCGCTGAATCGGCCAGCGCTGAACTAACCAGAGCTGAAATGGTGTCGCTGAAAAGTCCTAGACGCTGATTTTTCAGGGCATCACCTATGACAGTGAATTACTAGAAAAATAAAATATAATAATCTAAAAACAAAACAGTAAATACAATAAAAAATTATGTTGATATCATAATAAATGCATAAATACACTGCTCACAGAATTTAGGGGATATTGCAAAATGAATATAGTACACCCAAAAAACATACGCATTTTAGTTTATTTATGAAAGAACATCATCAGAGAAGCAAATGATATGAAAATGGAAGTTGTCTGAATATGCAGGGGCACACCCTAAATTTATCGGGATTCAGCAGGATGTGACACATGGACGGGGGTTAGCATCCGCATGTCAAACGTGAAAAATGTGTCGCACATTGACTGTTCAGTAGGGTGTCTGGTCACCTGAGACTGCTACAACACAGTGACAACGATGAGGTATGGAAAGAATCAAATTGTCCAGCAGTTCCTGTGGGATTCATGGCCACTCGCGCACCAGGCCAACTTCCAGCTTAGGAAGTGTTATGGGAGGTGATTGGTGACTGGCAACACGTCTTCCTAGTGCATCCCAAACGTGTTCAATGGGATTCAGATCTGCAGAAAGTGAAGGCCAGTCCATACGCTCGATTCCAGCCTCTTGCAGTATGTTGATGACGAAACGCGCACCGTGGCGGCATGCGTTATCATCCATAAAAAGAAAATTGGCCCGAACTGCTCCAGCGTTTGGTACCACTTTAGGCTGTAGAATTTCATCCATAGATCTTACAGCATCCACCGTTCCATTTCTAAAAGCATGGGGAGTTGGTACGACCACCAATGCTGATGTCTGCCTCCGCCAAAGGAATGTCTTTACTGCATGAAACGTGGATTCCCCCATGTTCCATGTTCAGGCCAGATCAGAGCACAATAATTCTCAGGCTCCAGGCTCAATCTTGACTCGTCACTGAAGAGAATAGAGGACCACTCTTCACGGGTCCAAGGAAGATGCATTTCAGCCCACCTTCTGCGGGTTCTGCAATGTTCAGCAGTTAACAGAATGCATACCATTGGTCGCCGAACATACAAACCACTGTGACGGAGTTGATTTTGCATGGTTTGAGTACACACCCATTGTCCAGTAGCAGCAACAAACTGTTCCCGCAGCTCAGTCACATAACTTCACTGGCTCCTTCGTGGTGTTAGTGTCAAGTAGCGATCATCTCTTGCAGTGGTGGCACACAGGTGGCACTGCCCTGGTCTTCTTCGTACTGTACCAGTCTCTCTGAAGCGATTGCAGTGTCTGCTGATGACGCTTTGGGAGGTTCCAACCCCTGCTGCCACTGTCATCTGTGTTTGGCCAGCTTCATGATGCCCTATGACTATCCATGCTTCAGATTTGGGTAAATCACGTAGCAGGGGCATTTTCAGGTGATACTCAAGAGTATCTGATCGATGAAAGTGGAGATAACCCAGCAGCGCCAGCCTCTTTATACAGGGTTGTGGGTAAACATCCAAATTTTTAAGTAACTGATGACAAATCTGTGAAGATACAAGTTGCAATATAGAGAAAAACAAATTCTTTCCATAGACGGTTCAGTCCAATTTTGTTTTCTGTAATGGACTATAATTATTGAACTTGATTCACTGCTTACTTGAAAGGAAGGAACTTATGATTAGACATTGTATGGAATGATTTTTCATTTTATTTTTAAAATGGACAGAATCATACAATTCAGTTGGGGAAAGAGAGCCCATTCAGTCCAATGGAGTTTATTATAGCCTAAATCTTCCACTCAAAGTTTCAGGTTAACAGATGAACTGTTTTTTGAGTTATCAGACAGGTGTAATTCACTTTAAAATTTCTATTTAAGGTTTTTGTTCTAATCCTCTTATGCATTTCAAATCATGAAAAGGTATGGTTTAAAATAACCTAAAAACACAGAACTACAGTAAGATTAATAACAACAAAGTAACATAAATAAACCTTATAGTTCTCCACTGTACATATTTTATCTGATGTCTGTAAAAATTATTTCATTCCCTGTGCTGTAACGGTTCTAATTTCTGACATATTGTGATGATATACAATATAGAACTTATTGTGTATCATATTGTACGTGTGTGTGTGTGTGTGTGTAGCTGAATGAAGAATGTTGAATTTTTCTATAATTTTTGTTGAGTTACTAAATTATTTTCAAACCTACATTTTCCTAATGACTATCCAAGTAATTCACTGATACGAATACTGTCAAAGGTTATTCATGATCCTATGAAGTGGTTGTAATATATTTATAAATCTTGTATGTTTATGTTCCTATCATGGGTATATTTTACAACGTCTGTTTAGTTTGTTTAAAGATGTCAGATTCCCTTTTTTTTTTTTTTTTAAGTTTTTACCTATAGTCAAACGAATAGAGGTATTTTACCTTAGAAAAGGTCCGGTAGTTCTAATTTTTTGATATATTGTCTAGGATGGTTAGTAAGTGTTTAAAATGCAAAATGCACAATTCCTCCCCCGCCGCGCCCGCCGCCATCTTAAAAAAAACAAAAAAAATTGGTACTTTCTGTAGATTTTGGCTTATAACTTCGTTTTCGTGCATTGTAGCTACAAAAGAGTTCTACGCAATGTTGTAGAGAATACAATTTCCTACAACTTAGTTTTTAAATTTTGTTTGTAGGATTGATAGTTACGGAGATATGTTCTTTTTGAAAAAAAAAAAAAAAAACCAGCACTTTCTGGAAACTTGTCAAACTTCTAATTTTAGGACGCTGTAATTCAGTTATGGCCTATTCTAGGGAAACAAGAATCAGAATAAAATGTGTAGGGAATTTAATTTCCTACAAAACGCATGTAAATTTTTTGATCCTACGGAGAGTGGGGTAAAAAAAAAAATCAAAAACAACGGAATATTGTGGTTTTTGTTATTGTGACGCACAGAGTATCTAAAAAAAATTCAACAATTACCTTCCAGTGTTGGCTTGAAATTGGAGTGTATACCAACCCTACTTGAGTTTCTGACATGTTACAGCGCAATGCTCATGAGGCAGGTACTGTTTCACTGGATTACCTACTGGTGAGAGCGGATGTTCAATTTAAAATATCCCACCAACACAGCAGATACATTTTTTAAAGATGCATGTATGCAAACAAAGTAAGAACAAAAGGCATTAATAATCATACCAAAATCGATATTAATTGAAGTAAAATTGAAAAGAAAACAAATTTACATCCGCTTCGCTCGTTTCTTAGGGGGTGAGTTAATGAAGTCGGGGTCTTCATTTTCGTCAAATGGTGAAGTTACTCGATCGTCGTCGTCTTCGTCGTCGACGAGGACCTCATTCCTGTTGTCACATTCTTGGCCAGCACAGAATTTGCATAGGGCAGAACAATTGAGGCCCGCCTTTCTACAGCCACACGCCCCCATACAGCCAGTTGTACATCTGCATGAGATGGTCTTAAGCAGGTTTGGAGGAGCAGCGTCGCTACTCATCCTAATGGGTTCCAGTCCTCGAGCTCCTCTACACCAGCCCAACTCGATCGGGTCTTTGACAATCCCCATCCACTCCATGACCGGCTGTTATGAACTCAGGAAGTGGAAATGTGCTGCGTCAGTGGACGGAGGTAGTTTAGCCAGATTGAGCTTGGTGGTACTGGTCATGAATTTGCTGTGGCGAAGTGACTCAATGACTGTTCGTTACTGCCACTATACAGGGATACCAAGATTTTCTCCCCTGCTGCTGAAATTTCGTGGGGAGTGGCAGCTAGGTCCCCGAACCTCTCCGCCTGCTCCAGCAATGATGGGTCTTTCCTAAAAAGTTGGCAGAATTTATTCTTTCCAAACCCAAAAATGGTTGAAGTGGTGTCGCAGCCCGATATTTCGTGCAGGAGCAAGATACAGCCTGTGGAGTTGAACTTGTAGGAGGAGGCGGAATAGATTGCGTCTGTCTGTTTCCCTCTCGCTGGTTTTTTGAGGTAGACATTTCTGACCGCAGGTGTTGTGCCAGTCAGCAGGACGAGTAGGTCAATGTCTTCACCGACAATGACGACGGCGTCGTACGTGGGGGAGAGGCATTTAGCTGTGGCAACTATCAACCTGTCAGCATCTTCAGTTTCATGTCAGAAACTCAAATCGGGTTGGTATACACTCCAATTTGAAGCCAACACTGGAAGGTAATTGGTGATTTTTTTTAGATACTCTGTGCGTCACAATAACAAAAACCACAATATTCCGTTGTTTTTGATTTTTTTTACCCCACCCTCCGTAGGGTTAAAAAATTTACATGCGTTTTGTAGGAAATTAAATTCCCTACACATTTTATTCTGATACTTGTTTCCCTAGAATAGGCCATAACTGAATTACAGCGTCCTAAAGTTCGAAGTTTGACAAATTTCCGAAAAATGCGTGTTTTTTTTTGTTTTTCAAAAAGACCATACCTCCGAAAATATCAGTACTAGAAACAAAATTTAAAAACTACATTGTAGGAAATTGTATTCTCTACAACATTGAGTAGAACTCTTGTGTCGCTAAAATGCACCAAACAGAAGATATAAGCGAAAATATAAGCGAGAATCTAAACAAACAAACAAACAAACAAACAAACAAACAAAGTGCAGATTTTTTTTGGTTTTTTTAAGATGGCGGCGGGCGCGGAGGGGGGGGGGAAATTGTGCATTTTGCATTTTAAACACTTACTAACCATCCTAGACAACATATCAAAAAATTAGAACTACCTGACCTTTTGTAAGGTAACCCCCCTTATTCGTTGGACTACTAAATTCTTTTTGAATTAATTTTATTAGGAAAAACTATTTTTTTATCTTTTTGTTTAGAAAATTTGATAAAAGTTCAAAGTACTGCTGACAACTGTGAGTTATCATCAACAAAGAACCATTTAAAGAAAATAGATATAGAAGGATATTTTGCTACAGGTGGGAGATGATGATTTTCAAAATTCAAAGAAATGTCCTTTAACACTGTTCAATAAATGCCCTGGGAACTACTGCAGTTCACAGCTTCTGTTTGATTCTTATTTTTACAGGTTTTACAAAAGAAAAAGGTTTTTGATTCTTTGCTACAGTTAGAAACAATTCTACATTTCTGTTTGTAATGTATGCAAATGAACTAAACAACAATTTAATCTTTGTAAAGTTGAATATTTTTAAATAAATGTTATCGATGGTATATTTCATTTAAAGTAATTATCACTCTTTACCTTGACTTGCCTTCTTGTAAAATTTATAACAATTTTAAGTTTATTGAATGAATGTATATTTTTAAATATAATGCAAATTACTTTATATCAGAAATTTTTATTTTTATTTATAATGTACTTAACATTTTAAAACATGATAATTTATTAAAAAACAAAGAAACAATTAATGATAAATTCTTTTATCAAGTAGTGTTAATTGCTGAAACTATTGTGACAGTCACTCTCATATTGAAAAGCATAGTATTTCAGAAGAGGATTTGACGAGGCAAATAAGATACATGAGAAATGTGACTCTGAAAGATTGGTCCTGCAGTCAATCTAAGAAAATATAGCAGTGGAAGAATGATTTTCTTTGAACTGAATTAAGAAAAAGTTCAATCAAGGAACAATTGTCTTCTTGACCAATCAGTCATGCAAGATTATGATATTGTGAAGCACATCACTGGAATGGATGGTCAAATGTTTTCAAGAAGCTTTCTATCGTATCTAAAAATAGTAGTTTCGTATAATGTAAGGTTGTCTTGCACTTCCTGTTAGAAATTACTTCTTTGCTATGATTGCTTCCGCAAATTAGGCAGCTTTGAGACCAATCAAAACTTTTTACATCTGAGGTATCATTTATGAGCTTTGAAATTGGGAAATCACATGAGGAATTTTATAACACATAAATTAAACCATTGCACATTTTAAAAAGTCATGCGCTAAACAATTAACAATGCATTCTAATACATGTTGTATAAAAAAAGTAATAAGTTTTATTCTATAAAGGGTTTCCAAGGATGAGTGTCATTAAAGTATTATCGAAAAATCATTCATAGTTCCATGTTCTGCAGATAATCAACTAAATGTCTCTAACACCTGTAGTACACAATTTCCTTCTGACCAATCAGAAGACAGTATCAATGTCAGCAAATATAAAGTGACTGATCCTATTACTTGAATATCAAAGGACTAGTAAACAAACATTAACCCTTTTATACTCAGGCTACTTAAAATAACAGACAATTCTATGAAAATCAATTTGATATAGTTTCTTAATTTAAATTTATTGAAAAAAAAAACATTAAAAATTCTTAAAAATATTACAAGTTAGTAATATTGTAAAAATTAGTTTCTGTTTTTAATAAGAAGTTGACGTGATTGTGGTTAGTGTTAATATCAAAACAACACAAAAGTAATAGTTGCTAAAGGATTTCATAGGATTTTTACAACTGTTGCTTCTAAATCATAATATACATATAATTCTCTAACGAAAATACTTTCTTTTAATGTGAATTTTAGAGAAATTAAATGAAATAAGTTGTGTGGAGATTGCATTTAGCTTGGGATTTCAAAAGATTAATATTAATTTAAAATTCTAAATAAAAGGAATTCTTTATTATTCTAATCAGACAACTATTAACATGGTTTATTATAGTTCTTTAGTTGAAAACAGGCCACAAAAATTTAACAGATAAACAACAATTAAAACACTCTTGGATTATTTAATTTATCTTATAGAAATTGTGCAGTGTATTTTTCTTTGGACAGTTTTTAATAAACACATTTGTTTTTTGTCTACTTATGTTACAAAATTTATATGTTATAAAAACAAAAATTATTAATTCCTTAAAAATGTAACCCTTCCATCATCATTAATAATTACTTAAATATTACATAATTTACCATTTTCTTGCATATTTTTTTGTTATCTTGAGTTTAAATTTTCGGTACATTGCTAAACTGAAAACTTAAGTTGTAATTTAAAAATCTCTATAAATAATAACGCTCTGTTAAAAGTTTCAAGTAAATAAATTTCCAGTGTGCATTAAAATTTTTTACAATATCCCTTTTTAGAATATGATATTTTTTATTAAAAACTTTTTGTTTTAGTTTCTAATGCCATGATTTAATTTGGCTTGGATTTTTTTTGTTTTAATGGTTGTTCCTTCTACAGACAGACATTACTTTGGAGAATCCCCTGATAAACTGGAGCATATTTTTTTCCATGGTGGTCAAATGAGTAAATTGTATCAGACTGGCCTCCCTATCTGACATTATTCTTTCCAAGTCGTCTGAAGCACTAGGTCCTGCAATAGCTGCTCAAGTACATGTTAAAAGCTAAAAGACTGAAGCTTTAAACCAACTGCTGCAAACCTCCAATCTCAATGCAGGTTTTCACCTGTATGTGATCTTTTATGAATATTTAAACTGGTCAAATGCTAAATTCTTTTTCACAAACTTCTTATTTGAATACTTTTTCAATGTTATGCGATCTCATGTGTCTAGTTAAACTCGATAACTGTGTAAATCTTTTTTCACAAATTACACATTGAAATGGCTTTTCACCAGTATGTGATCTAATGTGGACAGTTAAATCACATTTTCCTGAAAAATCTTTTCCACAGAATTGACATTTCAAAGGCTTTTCTCCCGTATGTGATCTAATATGAATTGTTAAATTACTTGAAGTTGAAAAGCTTTTTTCACAAAATTCACACATGTAAGGTTTTTCACCTGCGTGTGATCTTCTATGACGAGTTAATTTAGTTAAGGTTGAAAAACATTTATCACAGTCTTCACATTTAAATGGCTTTTCAACAATATGTAATCTAATGTGGGCATTTAAATTGGGTTTTCCTGAAAAACCTTTTCCACAGAATTGATATTTGAAAGGCTTTTCTCCCGTATGTGATCTAATATGAATTGTTAAATTACTTGAAGTTGAAAATGTTTTTGCACAAAATTCACACATGTAAGGTTTTTCACCTGTATGTGATCTTCTATGACGACTTAATTCAGCCTAGGTTGAAAAACTTTTATCACAGAACTCACATTTGAAAGGTTTTTCACCTGTATGTGATCTTATATGAAAGTTTAAAATATCTGATCGGTTAAAGATTTTATTACATACTGCACAAGAAAATTGCTTCTGTTCTTTGTGCTTTATTCCAGAAATATCATTCATCTTCCTTTTAAATCAATAATATAGTTTATACATAGTTATATATTTAATTGCCAAACATGTTCAATTGTTTTTATTTGAATTTTTCTTCGGTGAACACTGTATTCTGAAAAATAGAAAAAAAATTGTAAACTTTAAAGATAATTACCACCAAGTAAAAGGCCTGGATATGGAAAGCAGATGTATTTAGGCCTATTTCGTTCTCTTTCTGAAAAAAAAAATCTCTATTCTTTGAGAGTTGATAATATTACCAATTACCGTCACTTAAGACATTTTTCATCTTCTTGATTCAAATGATGTATTATTTTGATAAAAATAGATAGCACACATTATTGAGTTTTCTTAAATTTCCAACTCTGATCGCTTTGTCTGAACAAGGCTGCTAACTCGAAAACCCGAAGTTCCTCTGCTGGCTCTAAAAAAGAAAAAAGATAACGTAAAATGCATTTTAAAACCTCCAGACTCTATTGATTCAGTATCTAACCAAAACAAAAATGAATGTTGCACTACTCGTTCGGATAATTCAAAACAAAGAAAAAAAAACTTCCAACCATTCAAAATAAAATCTATTTTCCCTTAATTCTCAACGTCGCTCCACATTTTCTGTTTCTATTAAAAAGTCATGTCTGCAGATATAAAATACCATTTGTACACCTGTCAAAAATTACGAACAGTCTTTAAATTAAAAATCGAAAGCTTCCAGATTTCCCTTCTAGCGCGACTTCCTCCCTCTGTTAGAACTCACTTGGAGACCCTTTCTGATGTCAATAAAAGATATTCATAAATTATATATCAAAATTTTCAGCTTAAAAAAATAAAAACAATGACACCAAAATTTTAACCCATTGACCCCTGGGTCAAAAGTTATAAGCTTTTAAAAATCTCCGAACACAGGAAGTGACGCGATTTATTATCACCACAGGAGCGCGCCTAGCGGTGAAAAGACGAAATGTTTCGATTTCGCGATTGAAATGGTCATTTTAGTTTCTATTATTTTAAAGATATATTTAACATTTTAATACATTTATTGAACATTCATGTAAGACTGTTAAATACAGTATACTCTCTTAAATGATTTTTAATTCTAAAAAATAAAATAACCAAAAAAAAAATCAATATAGAAATCTGTATAAATAGAAAGAAATTTGTATTATCATTTTCAAAAATGTTAAATTGGTATTAAAAATTTATGTTTAATTAAATTTATATCAAGTTTAGACTGATATTAAACTAAAATTTAAAATAAAAGCAGCACCGTCATATAGGTTTTGAAAACAATAGTAAGTCTAGGAAAATAATAATAATTAGAATAATAATAATAATATTTTTTTTCATTAAAAGGATAATACAATACAGTCTCGTTAGAAGCAGAAAATCCCTATCAATGAGTTCTGGCAATTAAGTAAGAACGAATTTATGGTTATTTAAAAAAATAATAGTAATAATAAATAATATCATTATCCAACTATAATTTCTACAACAGTTATAATGTAGTCATCAATAATATTCCTTACAATCAATTATTATTTTACAATAATTCAAGAGATTGATTTTAAATCAGTATATCAACATATAGTTTACTATAACAATCATAATTTTTATAGACATGTATAATTTGAAAGGATTGAAATGATGATGACAATAGTGATGATCTTAAATGCTTTCAATAATCCATATTTTTAACTTCCGTTTTACAATTGAGATATTTTCATAATCATCAAATATATTTATATTTATGTTATTTAGAAACCTTTCATGTTAAAAGAATGAGTGATGAAAGACCCAAAATCGCTTTTGATTACAAAACTAATCAAAAATGGAAACGAGGAAGACCACGAAAGGCTTGGATGGACGTTATTAAAAAAGCGATGAGGGTTAGGGGTCTGGAAGAGGAATGGACCCTTGACCGGAAGACCTGGAAGAAAACGTAGGTGACCACCTACAAAAATGAGACCTCTAGGACCATTCCCTGATCCCCCAAGGCGCTTTTTCAAAAGTGGTCGCTTCCGATAAAGTTGTGTTTATAAAATTGTGCATATTATGGGGCCGCTTTGCTTTTGACACTGTCTAAAAGTATTAATTATCTTGTTAATGTCTACGGACTTTCCGCGTAACTCCGGATCTACGAAAATCAGACTTTAGTAGTCAAAACAGTTAGAGGATTTCGAGAAAAAAATAGAAAGAAACAATCATCATAACTATTTTTCAGTGTTTTTATTTATGAATAATGTAAGGATTTGCAAGAACAAATAATATTCATCAGACCAGAGTATGTTCATTATCACGGGATATAATATGTACGGAAGACTGGTTGAAGTGAAATTGCGGTGGTGTATATGGAAAATAGTTAAATCAGCTCTTCAGTAGGTATACGGTCATCAGAGACCGCTGTTACACTTTGACAGCCTTGAGGCAAGGTTGTCCAGCAGTGAATATGGAATTTCGTGGGTGAGGAATATCTTCAATTAACAAAGCGTTAAGAAAGAAATTTATATTGTGTAGTACGTCGTCCATGGGCATGCCAGGCATGTTGAATAAGATTCAGCTCTGGTGAGCGTGCAGTTCAGTCCAGTGGCGTAGCAACGCCTTGGGGGGCCTGGGGCGGGAGTTCCATTATTAAGCAACAAACAAAAAATTTCCTATTCGACAATAAAAAAAAAAAGGAATTTCCTATTCTTAAGCTGGCTGATGCCCCCCCCCCCCGCTACGCCACTGGTTCAGTCCATATGTTCGATGTCTACATCTCTTGCAGCATACCCAAATAAATATTCTACATAAAAAACTAAACTCAACAATCTATATTTTTTCCTACATAAAAAAGATATTACCACTGAAAACTAAAATCCTTATCTATTATGCTTATACGATTCTCTTTTAAATTATGGAGTAAACATATGGGCAAATACAAATGAAATTAATCTGGAAAGCCTAAAAATACTTCAAACTGAATTATTAAAATTAATCTTTTCCAAGAAAATTTGGAAAAATGTTCAAAAAAGAAATTATTTCTTAATTAAATATGAAATACTGTTTCCAAAACAATCGAAGTTTTGAAACCTCTCTGATAAATTCTGCCGCATACCATTACTGTATTTCAGTATAAACTTGATTTATCTATGAAAGAAACTCGCAATACTCTGATATTAATTGTGTACTAGCTTGTCTTCGACTCGTATCGCTGAACATCGTTTTAGATGCCATTTCTTCCATGGGCGTGACATCACAACTGATGTGTTCCAACGCTGCCCTGTGATTCCGACCGACTTCCCGAGTTGGCTGTGCACATTGACCGGACTAAAGTTGGTGCTAAGTCGCTGAAAAACTGACTCAAAACTGTCTCTACCAACTCATGACGTCAAAATCGCCCGACTATTGATGCAAAGTTGGATGATGTTCGCGGCGCTTAAAACCTCCAGACTTTTTTAATTCAGTATCTAACCAAAACAAAACTTTTATTTATTTGAGTTTATTTATTAAAGAACATCATCAGAGAAGGAAATGTCATAAACATGGAAGTTGTCTGAATGTGCAATGAGATGCAGAATCCATTTATTGGGATTAAGCAGGATGTGACACATGGACGGGGGTTAGAATTCGCATGTCAAATGTGTCGCACATTGACTATTCAGAAGGGTGTATGTTTACCTGAGACTGCTACAACACACTGACAGGGATGAGGCATGGAAAGGATCAAATTGTCCTTCAGTTCCTGTGGGATTCATGGCCACTCGCGCACCAGGGCAACTTACAGCTGAGGAAATGTTACGGGAGGTGATTGGTGATTGGCCACATTTGTTCCTAGTGCATCCCAAGTGTGTTCGTTGGATTCAGATCTGCGGAACGTGCGCTCAATTCCAGCTTCTTCAGATTTCAGCCTCTTATTGACGAGATGCGCACAGTGGGGGCGTGCATTAACGTCCATAAAAAGAAAGGTGATCCCATCTGCTCCAGCATATGGTACCACTACAGGCTGTAGAATTTCATCCAGATATCTTATGCCATTCGTTGTTCCATTTCTTTCAACATGGAGATTGGTACAACTACCAATCCTAATGCCTGCCCACGCCATGATTCCACCTCCTCCAAAGGAATGTCTTTCTTGCACGAAATGTGGATTCTCTTGTGTTCCACGTTCAGACCAGATGAGGGCACAATGATTGTCAGGCTGCAGGACTGATCCAATGAAGTGGTTTTATAATGTTTATAAATCTTTTACGTTCATGTTCCTATCATGGGACCATTTCACAATTTCTGATTGATCTGTTTAAATATGTTAGGTCCCCCCATCTTTTATCTACTTTATTTTATTTTTTTATTTTTTTTTGAAAACTCATGTAAAAAAAAAATTTTCATATTTTTTTTTTTTCATATTTTTTAGAAAATCTGATAAAAGTCCTGCTGACAACTGGGCGACATCATCATTACCAAAATACACTAAGATTATTTAATTTGTCTTTGAGATATTGTGCACTGTATTTTTCTTTTTGATGTTTTAAAGAAGGATATTTGTATTTTTATCTACAAAAGTTAAAAAAAATATGTATAATAAAAAACTTCCATTATTGGCTTAAAAGCGCAAATTTAAGTTTCCATAGTAACTAATAATTAAATAATTTTACCAATTTATTACATGCTTTGTTATTAACTAAAAGATTTCCCTTTTCCTTGTAACTCCCTCTGTTAGATCTCAGAAATTACCCAAATTTGCAGGAAATCCTACGATATCAGAAACATTGAGTATAAGTCCAATACGTCTCTACTTGACAAGTAGGCTACAGAGAACTTTTACAATCCATCTACACTATATATGATAATTTTATAACATAAGGGAAAAGAAACCTAGAGAATTTTCAGGGCATCATCTATGACGGCGAATTACTAGAAAAATAAATATAACAATCCAAAAACAAAATAGTAAATATAATAAAAATTATCTTGATATCATCCTGAATGCATAAATACACTGCTCACAAAATTTAGGGGATTCTGCGAAATGAATATAATACACCCAAAAACAGAAATGCACAGATTGTAGAGTTTTCTTAAATTTCCAACATTGATTGTTTCCTCTGAACAGTGCTGCTAACTCGAAAATCCGAAATTCCTCTGCTGGCTCAAAAAAAGATAAAGTAAAATGCATCTTAAAACCTCCAGACTTTTTTGATTCAGTATCTAACCAAAAGAATACTTAGAGGCATTTGAGTTTATTTATTAAAGAACATCATCAGAGAAGCAAATGACATGAAAATGAAAGTTGTCTGAATGTGCAATGAGGTGCAGAATTCATTTATTGGGATTGAGCAGGATGTGACACATGGACGGGGATTAGCATTCGCATATTAAACGTGAAAAATGTGTCTCACATTGAGTGTTCAGTAGGGCGTACGGTCACCTGAGACTGCTACAACACACTGACAGTGATGAGGCATGGAGAGGATCAAACTGTCCAGCAATTCCTGTGAGATTCATGGCCACTCGCGCACCAGGGCAACTTACAGCTGAGGAAGTGTTATGGGAGGTGATTGGTGGACTGGCAACATGTCTTCTAGTGCATTCCAAGCGTGTTCGATGATATTCAGGTCTGGAGAATGTGAAGGCAGTCAAGGTGCTAAATTCCAGCCTCTTGCAGATTTCAGCCTCTTTCTGACGAGATGCGCACAGTGGGGACAAGCATTAACGTCCATGAAAAGAAAGTTGGCCCTACTGATGAAGCATATGGTACCATTGTAGGCTGTAGAATTTCATCCAGATATCGTACAGCATTCACCATTCCATTTCTTACAACTTGGAGGTCGGTATAACCACCAATGCTGATGCCTGCCCACGGCATGATTCCACCTCCACCAAAGGAATGTCTTTCTTGCACGAAACGTGGTTTCTCCCGTGTTCCACATTCAGGCAAGATCAGGATAAAATGATTGTCATGCTGCAGGCTGAAGAGAACCGTAGACCACTCTTCACGGGTCCAAGGAAGATGCATTTCAGCCCACGTTCTGGAAGTTCTGCAATGTTCAGCAGTTAACGGAATGGAAACTATTGGTCGCCGGACAAACAGCGAGTCGATTTCGCATGGTCTGGGTATACACCCATTCTGTAGTAGGAGCGAGAAACTGTTTCCACAGCTCAGCCGCATTGCTTCGCTGGTTCCTTCGTGCTATTAGCATCAAGTAGCGATCATCTCTAGCAGTGGTGGCACATGGGCGGCCTTGCCCTGGTCTTCTTCGTACTGTGCCAGTCTATCTCAAGCGATTCCAGTGTCTGCTTAGCGTTTAGCATCATATTTTCATATTCAAACAACTTCCATTCTCGTGTCTTCCGCTTCTCGGATGACGTTCGTTAATAAATAAACTTAATTGCCTCTGTTTATTGGGTGTATTATATTCATTTTGCAATATCCCCTAAATTTTTTGAGCAGTTTATTTACCCTACATGATAGAATGAAATATCTTAAACATTAATATTATATTTCAAACATTAACATTTTTTAGATGTAATACTAATGTTTAAAGTATTTCATTTGTCCATGGTAAGTAGGATCTAAGTTCGTTTAGAA
>JAFIDM010043754.1:0-26242 GCA_023159025.1 Thereuonema tuberculata
ATCAGACAATGATTAGTAATTATGATCAGAGTTAAGAAATCAGTGGTTGGATCCAAGATGTAGATATTATTACATTATTCCGAAGTTAAGGTGACCGAGTGCATCAAAGCTACAGTTATTATTTGAATTATTTGGTGACAATGTTTAAGAAGAAGTAAGGATACTTTATTTTCTTCTTTAAGCACCGTTCGTCGAAAAGAAAAAAAAAAGATTTTCCTTTGTGATTTGACTGTAAACATAGCTGTATTGTGAAAGTGTTGTAGACTCTGTGCCGGATAGTACCAGGCTCCGGAGAGAAAGGCTTCCTGATGATTCCCGGACACCCAGGATGGAGAAGGATCCCGAAGCTGAATGCGACACAGAACTGGGAGGAAGTTCCCCAGGAGAAAGACACTTCGTGTGCCGCCCAAAATACATCGTCCCATACGAGGAGGTATCGAGCGGCCACACTAGATCAAGCAAGTTTCGCAACCACAAAAGACAATTACAAAAGTGCTTATGAAAATCTAATTGTGAAATCCCAAGCAACGAATTTACATCAGATAAACTGTAAGTAACTTTTATTGTCAATTTTTGCGAGTGGAAACTAAGACTATCTCTTGTCGTTATCACTAAAATCTTTTAATTCAAGAGAAAGAAAAGCTTCATATCTTTTTTTTTTCTATTTAATGTGTTGAAGTTAAGTTTAAAACTATTTTCGGGTCGTCCCTAAGAACTCCTAATCCAAGAAAAGAAAGTCGTTGAGATTAGACTTTTTATTTTTCTAGTGTTTAATTTAATTTAATTTAATTTCTCTCTATCTAATCCCTAATAAAGAGACTTTGTTTACCGTTTATAATTAATTTTATTTATTATTGTTTTAATTGTATCAAGTATTGTTTAAAGACTACATGACGTTATCTTTTCCGTGTGTATTTGTCATTTTCATCCTTTATTTATATTTAATATCGGCTTTTTAGCTTATTTAATGATTTGGTAGATCTCTCAGTATCCTTTTATTCATTTTCTCCATTGCGATTATTTATTTTATTGCCATTGTTTTATCTTTTCTTATCTGGTTCAGCGTGACAAAATTGGTCACGGAGGGATTGTGGTTTTTTTAGTCGCCATTTTTCTTCTATTTTTTTTTCATTTAGCTTGCTCACGCAATTCAATTAGTTAATTACTCATTATATCGTGACAATACTTATGTACCGTGACAATACTTATATCGTGACAATAATTATAACGAAAATTTACGTTATTAAACATATTTTGAATATTCTATTTATACTTATTTAATGATGTGATATTATTTATGTTGTCTATTATGCTTGTTGCCTTTTTATTTCTTAACTTGATGTATCTTCTAGCACATTCGGATGACATTTCCAGGCACACGTTCCAAATACGGTTTGGAATACTGTTGGTTTCTATACTCCTGACCTGCCTTTAAGTTCCTACAGGGAATTTTGAGCAGCCATGTATCTATTTGATTGAATGTTGGCAAGTGTTTTCTCTATAAATGTGAGATGAATCACAAGAACTAATAATGTGTATTTTTGTGCATATTCGTAGCTCATTCTCTGCAAGATTTTCAGTAATGCAACATAGGTGGATGTCCAAAGATGTAATAGAGGGAGCTACTTGTTTCCACATTCATTCATAAGTTCTGCTCATATACTAAAACAGCAAGTTTTCACTCAGTTTCTTTTAATTTGTAACTACAGTGTTACCTCCTTTAACGGACACCCTGAATAGCGGACACCTCTAATTAGCAGATATTATTGCGGGTCCCAGTCCCTTACAGTAGGACATTCCATGTTATTCACTCGGAATAGCGGACATTCTGAATAGCGGACAGTTATTTTAACTGGTATTTTATTATTTTTTTTATTAACATTTCGACAAACACATCATGTTGTATTTACATCGGTGCCCTATACATTGATACATTGTATCATGTGTCCCATGATTCAATGCACGAATCTGAGGCCCTTTTTTTTCACTGCAGTTGCTTTGTAAATGTCAATACCTCATAAGGCTATCTTGTAAACGTATTGATTACATTTAGTGCGAATTAAAATGGCGTCAAAAAGGAAGAGATTGGCACTGAAAGAAAAAAACTGATGTTCTTGAAGTTGCTGAAAAAGAAAAGTTGAGTGTGCGTTGTCTTGCTGAACGTTTTAAAGTTGGAAAAACTCAGATAAGTGAACTTTTAACTTAAAGGACAATAAATAAGGATAAAGATTAGAAAAATGTGGATGGTGAATTCAAACGAAAATTCGAAGAATTTGAAGTTTCGTTAAACTGAAACAAGCAAAATCGACGAAGAGGTCAAAAAATGGTTCCGCTCTTCTCATGCAAAGAACATTTCTATAAGTGGTGTTTTGCTTCAAGAAAAAGCCAGAGAATTCGGTTAAACTTTAGGATTGAACAGGTTTAAGGCATCAAATGGATAGCTAGAAATTAATTTTCTATATACTGTAATTAATTTTGTCATTATTTTAAGTAAGACAAACGGTTTAGCACTCCTTTAAAAAGGAATGTAGTAAATACTGTAATTTGCAGTTGTGTATATTCTCTTCATATTGCAATGGTAATTGTAGAAATTTACGGTAATTAAGGTTGTACTTAATTTTTATTAAATGACATGCTAAAAATTGAAAAAAGATAGTCCTCCCCAATAGCGGACACCTCCCAATAACGGACGAAACTTCCGGTCCCGTGACTGTCCGTTATTCGGAGGTAACACTGTATTATCAATAAATAAATTATATGGTTATATTAGGTGAGTGCGGAAGTTCTACCCGTTTTTGGATATGAAAATTTGCAATGGAATTGCCCTCACACATGACATTGTAATGACACAAATCGTCTACCAATCAAACGTATGGATCCCTCACATATAAATGCATCGTGTCTCACAAAGTTTATCACTCCAAAAAATATCAGAGGGTGTAACATGGAACGCGAGAAGAAGCATATAAGACATTGTTTGTTATACAAGTTCGTTAAAAAGAGTACGGCAGCCACAGCATGTCGCAATGTTTGTCAAGTTTATGGGGAGGATGCAATAGACGAAAGCACATGTCGTCGATGGTTTCGTAAATTTAGGGAAGGAGACAGAAGTTGCCAAAATCAGGCTAGGAGTGAACGGCCATCACACGTTGGAGAGGACGATATTAACCAAGCCATAAGGAACAGCCCGAACCCGACTGGTTAAGTTGGTTTTACGAGAAACTTGGATCGTTGGGTTCTACGTAATACGTTTCCTTGCTTTCCCGGTACAAAAATGACCCATTCTTGAAACGAATTGTGACAGGAGATGAACAGTGGGTTATGTTCCGTAACGTAAAGCGTCGTAGGACTGTGTGTCGACCTTCTGATCCGCCTGCATCGACTTCGAAAGCTGAACTTCATCCCAAGAAAGTGTTATTGAATGTGTGGTGGGATGTGCAGGGAATAATTCACTGGGAGGTCGTGCCACTCAATCAAACCATCAATGCTGTCTTTTACTGTCTGTCAGACAGGCTGCATTCAAATTTGGTAGCAAAGCGGCCAGGTTTCATCAATCACGTGTTCTCCTTCATCACGATAACGCCAGGCCACATGCTGCTGTAATCACTCGCCAAAAGTTCCTGAGCTTTGGTTGAGAGGTTGTACCCCCCCCCCCCTATTCTCCTGACTTGGCACTAACTGACTATCACCTATTTCTTGCGTTAAACAATTCCTTCAGTCAGAAAATCTTTGATGATCTTGATGCTGTGAAAACTGCCATCCAAGACTTTTTTGACCCGAAACCGCCGGAATTTTACCGCCATGGGATTCATCTCCTACCACTAAGATGGCAAGAGTCCTAGATAGCCTTCGGGATTATGCAATATAATAAGTATTGTTCATTTTGCCTTTATTTGCTCTTCTTTATGGGTCATAAAAACGGATAGAACTTTTGCACTCACCTAATATTTTATAGACACGATACCTATTTTAATGACTTCTTTCTTTTCAACAATGTTTTATCAAACTAAACAATTCATTTTTAGATGTAATTCTTGCTTTAAAGAACTTATTAGATACAAACACCCATCCAAGGAAAACAGAAAAACTTAAATAATAATATATAGTTTAAAAAATTAACATGTGAATGGTTAAAAAATTCTAATACAATTTTAAAGAAACACACAAAAATAAAATAACACCACATTAGAATGAAAATTCCGTGTATTACAGAAATTGAAAGATAAACTTACCTCCTAATTGGATAAATATAGAAAGGAAAAATAAAACTGTCACTCCTTCAAAATTTCTTTTTTTGTGTGTGTTTCTTTTTAAAATATTTACTAAAACTAATAAAAAGATAAATAATAATTTATAATTAGGTTTTCCCAATTATCTTTAAAAAATAAATAGTTTTTTTTTACACAGATGTTAAATAGCAGTCTTTCTTTAAGTAGCTGTGAATTTATTGAAGGAGAGGTGAAATATGAAAAAGTCAAATTATGTAAAACTTTGAAGCAATTTAAAATTATTGTTTTATTTTTAAATTTTTCTTCAATTTATAACAAATAGATTTACCTCCTGATGAAGAAAACATAAATTCAGATAAAATGGTTTCAGCTATTTATATACTACAATATGTAATTACATTTTTAATTCAGTTAAATTCTCAAACATGTGGTTATTTAAAACTGTCGTAAGACTTAAATTTATTTTATTTTTAAAAAATATTCAAGAAATGAACTACTTTTCTTTGATCATAAACCTATAAATTCTTTCGTAAATTATATCTAATTTAAATAAAAAAAATAATAAAATTAACTTTGAAAAACATGTTTTAAATTCTGTTACTATTCAATAAAATTGTTTTAATTTTTGTTATTTTGACAACAAACTGAGAAATAACAAAGAGTGACTTACATCCTGGTTAGACCCATTTGGTTTGCAAAATGACAATATAATACTTAATTTGTTAATTTTTGTTAATTTTTGATTATTCTTCCTTATTCAGAAGCTAAAAGGCTTAAATAACAAGTTTTTTTAATGCTTTTTATTCAGTTTACAAATATTATTAATGACTAAAAAGATAATTTGAAAGCCCATTCTTAATAGAAAACTACTTAAATTTAGTAATATTCACTGAACATAATAAAGGAATAGTAATAATAAGTGAAATGGAACCGTCTTCAAAAAATTAACCCAAATCAGAAAACGTTTTTATGAAACTACCATAGTTTAATAACAACAAACCCTGAACTTTGATTGAATGAAAAGAATTCAGAAACTTACGGTCTAATATGGTTAAAGAAAGGCGATCATTTCAGATTTGGGAGTTTATAAATTTCTTTGCTGTTGTCGATTTTTCTGTAATTAATGAATGTTTTAATAATGAAAACATCTAATATTTAGTATCTATTAAATCTCAGTTTAGAATAAGTGTATCAATTTAGAAAATAACAACAAATTAAAATAATTTGAGACTTATCGTAAAAATTAATGTATTTTATTGAAACTTATTGAATTTTTACTAATGAGTTATTGTTAATTTGATTAAGTAGAAAATTTTTTTTAAATTTTTTTTTAAAATAATGGAATCAAATAAATACTAGAAAAATTAATAAGTGAAAATAACCTTATTGTTTATTATTAATTAACACTATTACAATAAAAAAATCAGAAAATACTTACCTCCTATAATTCGAGTATAAAATTTGTAAATAAAATGTTGTCAGCGTTTATTTTTTTTTTATTCGTATTATTTCACTGTGCCACTTTTATTTTTATTTGTTTTCTTATTTATCTGTTTATTTCCATGTTTTTATAATTTGTCTCTGTAAAAATATTCAAAATCTTCCCCAATAAATTAAATTAAAACTCAAAAACCTTCAATTTCTTTGGGTGTTTTTGAGGTATTACTAGGTATTTTAACTTAAAAATATTTGATGAAAACCCAAAAAAAAAAAAAAATTGTTAAATAATATTTTGTATTTAAAATATTTATTATTAGTGCAACAATTCATTTTTAAAAAATAATTTAATTGCGCACAGTTTAAAAAAAAAAAAACAATTTTAATTTAAAAAAAATTAACTTCCATTCATAATAAATATTGTAAATAAAAAACATTATTTTACAAATTTTTTATCATTTCAGGTTTTCGTCAAATATTTTTGAGAATTCAAAACAACACAAGTTCATTTTTAAATTTTCAGAATATTAGGTGCACTGGAAAAAGAAATATATAAAAGAAATGAAAAGTTCGCAGTCGCCTGCAGCTGCTTCATGTTGCTTCACGTATTTAAGACTTTGTCGCCTGTGTCACTCTGATACTTTGTTGTCACTCGATTCTAAGTGAACGGCCAATATTTGTTGAGAGATGGTGAATACTTCAATTATTATCTCCCAACAATATAAGACTTGAACAATTACTTAAATATATAAAAGAAATATAAGGTTCACAGTCGCCTGCAGCTGCTTGATGTTGCTTCAGGTATTTAAGACTTTGTCGCCCGTGTCACTCTGATACTTTGCTGTCACTCGATTCTAAGTGAACGGCCAATATTTGTTGAGACTTGGTGGATACTTCAATTATTATCTCCCAACAATATGAGACTTGAACAATTACTTTATCGTTACGTGTACAACACAGAGAAGTAAAGAAGCTGGAGTATTTGTATGTCAAATGCCAAGAGGAAAATCCCAAAACCTTTGCGGCGACCGTCGAGGGTCCGTCACGGAAGCCAGAGCAAGGGAATGGAGCCCGAGGATGGATCAAGAGCCTTTTCCATCGACGGCATTGAATCATCATCATCAGTAAAACTTATCCCGCTGTTATGCCGGGATACCTAGAGGCATAAACATGTGTTTAGAGTGAATCTTTAGTGATAAAGTGTTGAAGTGAACCTACAAGACATAGTCCGTTTCGAAATCCGAGAACCACGACAACACAGACGATTCTACTCCTCAAAGGGGTGATACGGTGATATGGGTTTCCTAAGACCTGTTTGTTTTTAGTAGCACGCACATGTATTTTCGGATACTTACTGATTAGAATCTTTCTATCAGTTCTTTGCTTTCTATTTCGTTTAATTCGATTGAAAATTTCTGTATTTATTCTTTCCATAATTCTTTCCCGAAAAGCACAAATAGAACCCAGCTACCAGTAAACTAACACTATAAAAAGTAAGCATCCCATCTTCCCCACCCCTATTTGGAAGAAATCGCAAGAGACCTGACGCATGCCCAAATGCGCTGAAGGCTCTCGGAAACGAAAACGGACGGTAAGGGCTACATATATTTTCTATTTCAAACAAATTGGGATTCCAAAACTACTAAACTAGTTCGTTAGTTTGACTGTAAGTACGTTTTCCTTTACGATTTTGTCCATACATACACTCATTACCAAAAAAAAAACGACGCCCTAGAAGGCGTTGTCCAATTGTAATGAAATTTCGTATGCAAAGACATTGGGACCGCCCATGCAAATGATTAACCTTTGGTGTCCATTGAATGAATAGCGAGAGCAATAGCGCATCGGAACTGCGCACTTAGCACGTGTATATAAGAAGCGATTCTCAATCTGATGGTCAAAATTTCTGCTGCATTGCGAGTTAGGATACCTTCAACGGCTGAAAAAATGCATCGCCGCAGGATTCGAGTTCATTATGTGCAACTGTCAGAGTTTAAAAGAGGTCGTATCATTGGATTGAAAGAGGCAGGTTGGGCAAATCGGAGAATCGCTTGTCATATGGGGTCGAAGTGATGCGGCGATTAGAAGATGCCGTCAGGAAGGGGTGGACAATGGCAGATTTCAGCGTCATGAAGGTAGCGGTCGACCTAGGGCCACAGCAGAGCGGGAGGATAGACTGATTGTCAGATCAGCTGTCACAGTGCCTGAATCATCGTTATCAACCATCAGACATGCGACCCGCACACGAGTGTCCACCATGACCATTCACAGATGGCTGAGAGAGGGACATCTACGCTCGTACCGACCGCTACGCCCCCAGCCACTCACGTCTGCACACCGTCGGGTCAAATTACAGTGGTGCTTGGCTCGATCCGGTTGGAATGATGCTGACTGGGGAGTATAGTGTTTAGCGACGAATCCAAGTGTTTCCAACTGTGTCCTGACGATCGTCGCAGACGTGCCTGGAGACGCCCGAGGCAGCGTGCCGATCCTGCTTTCACTATTGCATGCCACATAGGCCCTCAACCAGGACTCATGGTCTGGGGTGCCATTTCCCTTGATAGCCGGACCCCTTTGGTCGTCATTAGCGGCACACTTATAGCACAGCGATACATCGACGACATTCTAAGACCTGTTTTGCTAACCTTTCTTTTGCAGTACCCTGCCTTATTTTTCAGCAAGATAATGCCAGACCACATACGGCATGTGTTGCTATGACCTGTCTTGCAGCTTGTGAAACACTTCCTTGGCCAGCCAGATCCCCAGATCTCTCTCCAATCGAGCTTATCTGGGATATGATGGGAAGGCGACTGTATTCACCAGGGAATGTGGATGATCTAGCCCGACAATTGGAGCAAATTGGCAAGAAATACCGAAGGAGACCATCAGGGAGCTTTATCACTCTAAGTCACGTCGTGTGGCAGCTTGCATTCAGGGTAGAGGTGGGTCAACACCTTATTGAGCTCGTTACTTTGTAACTCTGTGACTCTAAAATAAATCATTCAATTTGTCTGAAATTTTAATCATTTTCCATTCTCTACATAATCTTCCTCTCCACCCATTTTTGTCTCCATCGGACAACTCCGTCTAGGAGTGTCGTTTTTTGTTAATGAGTGTATGTTTCATACTTATATATATATTAGCTTATATGCATATAAAGATATATTAAATACACCTACCTAGTAGCATGTTGGCCTCCTTTAGCCCTCAAAACAGCCTGAATTCGTCGAGGCATGGATTCCACAAGATGCTGAAATCGTTGTTGAGTTACTGTGTACCATGCAGTCATGAGTGTGTCACGCAGTTCCTTAAGATTTTATGGAGGTGTAATCCTTAAGTGAACAGCCCATTCCAGCTCATTCCACAAATTTTCAATCGGGCTGAGATCCGGGGACTGAGCGGGCCACTGCAGCAAGGAGTGGGACCGGTAGACAACTGGGTAAGGGCGCCAGGCTGCGGGTTGGAGATAGCGGGATTTTTCCATGCTCCATTCTCCTCCAAACGGGTCCTAGGGCCTACCCAGCTCTCTGTCGAATGGGTACCGGGTTTCTTTCCCGAGAGTTAAAGGAGGTCGGGCGGGCGTCGGGCTGACCACCCGTCCTCAACGTAGTCCCATTGGTCATGAAGCGGCTGGAGCCTTACCTCCCGCGACCCGAAGATCCTGCATAGGCCTGTAGTGGGACCTTTAACTTAACTGCAGCAAGGAAAAGTGATCGTCATGTTCCTCAAACGATCCCATAGTGATGCGGGCTTTGTGCAACGGCGCGTTATTCTGCTGGAAGTAGCTATCTGCATGAGGAGAAACTTTTAACATTGACGGTTGCACTTTATTCAGCTACGATGTGTAGGAACGCCTCTAGCATCCTGACGTGCCTCCAGAAGTATCAATGGACCCAAAGTGTGCCAGGAAAACATCCCCCACCTCATAACTCTACGCTACCGGCTTGAATAGTTGTGAGACATAGCATTTGTGCACACAGCTGGGGTGTATCTAATAAAATGGCCGGACAGCGTATATATATATCCAGTTATCCTATATACATATTATTCTTAAGCTTTAAGAGAACTATATAACTCTAGTAAAATTTATTCTCTTGTTGTTCTCTTGTTATTCTCTTGTTGTTTATTAGTTGAATATAATTGTTTATTTTCAAATTATTAATGTTACTTACGCTAAAGATAGTACTCTGTGGGCCTGGCCTAACAGAAAGCATATTCATTTCCACACTTAATTTAGACAGATTTGTTATTGGATATTTTAATATTTATATTTTTCTTTTTGAGATTTTTCTAATGAGTTGATCACACGTCTGCTGTATTTTTTTTCTTTGCAAAACCTTCGACAATGTAAATATTTCTCTTTCTTTTTTTTTTGTATCATTTTTTTTTTAATCTTTAATTTAAAAAAAAACCTGGTCAAACTTAGTATCGTCAAACATCTATACATATATAAAATACATAAACAGATATGGAAATACAATACTTTTCTATTGTTTTTTTTCTGCCCGCTACTTCTCCGAAACCATAAGACACAAAAATATAAATAAGGTATCAAATAAAGTGCTACTGAGGATGGCTACATTTTATTTTTCATGGACGTGGGTCAACCGAAAGTCACGTGACGTAACGTCAACTTCTAAACCGTTCATTTTAAAGGTGACCAAAATGAAAGACAAATTGTTTCTTTCATTAAGATAAACTTTTTAAGCATAGTGCGGTTGCGATTAAAGGTCACGTGACTTCAGAATCCAAGGTCACGTGAGCACTAAAAATTTTACTTGATAGATAAGTTCCTACTTTCTTTACTAGTTTTAATAATAATTGCATTTTTTATAAGCTGTAATTAAAAGAAAATAATCTATAATTAAAATACACTTACGCACTGAAATGAATAATAAAATGAATAAAATGAATAAAAGAAAAAAAAATATTGAAAAAATACTTAAAAAAAAGTAAAAAGGAATTATGAAGTCTTAGAGGAAGGAGAAAGATTTTCTTTTCCTCAAGAAAAACTAAAATATTACTAAAGGTAAAGTTTCTTGTTAAAAGAAATGAAATGTTGTTAAGAATGACAAAGATGTTTTTCAAGGTAACGATGTTCTATTATATTTGAAATACATCCTCTATTTCTACATATTTACAACTATGGATGATATGGGATAACTTATTATTTAAAACATAACGCATCCTAATATCCGTATTTTGAAATATTTCGTTTAGCCGATTAAACAATTTAGGATGGTTTGGGTAGGCTGCCTAAATTTTATTTTCTTCTTTCTTTTTTTGGATAGGTTATAAATAATATTTAGGCTTTGTTTTATGGATTTAGAAACAAACGCACTTGGGTAACCATTCTCAATTAATAGATACATAACAGAGGATGTATTTATTTAATTCTTTGTTTACAACATGAATTCCTAACAATAACATAACATAACATAAAATGGGAGGTACTTATAAGTCCCTAACACTGCGGACTCAAAAGGCCTTTGTGTATCCAAATTTCCTTAATTCTGCATAAGTCCTAGGATTTTACCAATCTGGAGTGTTTTATGCAGAGGTATTGTCACATAGTTTGAGAGATTGGGAAAACCCATTCCTATCAACTTGTGTCTAGTGCTCGCAAGCGCTTCACAGTCACATAGTATGTGTGCTGCTGTTTCATCAGTTTTTCGACATCTTCTGCAAGTAGGAATTGAAACTATTTTTATCTGAAAAATAACTGTCACTTATCTTCATTAAGTGACAGTGACCTGTAAAGAGTCCTGTCAAGATTCTAGTCTGGTTCTTATTTGAACTAAACAGTTCCCTGGCTCTTTTCCTTAAAGGATCTTTAATAAAGAGCTTTGAGTGTTTCTGCCCTGGAAGATGACTCCAATAGGTCTTTTCCTGTCTCCTTGCCCAGTCCCGAATTGCAGTTTTAGTGGTTTCAATAGAGATCCCACAGACTGGTTCAGGTCCAATGAACAAGGCTTCAGCTCCTTTTTTTGCTAGTTTGTCTTCTAGCTCATTACCTTCAATCCCTTTGTGTCCTGGTACCCATATTAGATTTACCCAATTATGTTCAGCAAGACAAATAATGGTTTCCTTACATTCCCATACTAATTTAGAATTGGTATTGGGAGAATTCAGGGCTTTAAGAGCTGCCTCACTGTCTGTAAATATATAGATATTTCTATTTTTATATTTACGTTTTATATTTTCATAGGCGCTTTATAAAATGGCATATGTTTCTGCTTGGAATACTGTTCTAACAATCATATTTATTCGAATATTAACAATTTTGAGTTTCAGGAACAAATGGCGGCAAAGAAAAGAAAAATGATTGGAGGACGTATTCGAAAACGAAATTTGAAGCAAGACGGATGACGTCATAAGGACAAGTGACGTTGAAAATTTCCAGTAGATGGCAGGATTTCAACAAGGACTTGTCGTCATCATTGACGCGAATGACGTGGCTTGTGGGGAAGACAGAAGATCAATCAGAAGCTGATAATGGAATCATACCATTGGCGGTTTCATGTTTTTCAAAATGTATATACTGTATGTTTGAACCTTTGAAGAAAAATTGTGCTTAGAGGGCGTCAGCAAAGGCGTCCACATGCTAAGTATTTTATTAAATGTTTTTAAAATTAATTTGTATGTTGTTTTTAATTTAATAACTCTTTTTCATGCACGTTAAAATTTTATTTTTATTATTATTATTATTATTATTATTATGTAAAAGTTTCAAACCTTGGGTTTCCCCAGCAAAAACAACATGGCGGCTCAAGCACCAAAGCACATATTGCACATATTAGTGTGTACGAATTGTTAGGGATGTGTGGCTGTATCAATAAATCTCGTAACTATGCATGTTGTGTTGAGTATCACAGCCTTCTGAAGTTCTGCATTTCTGAAGTTCTGTGTTTTTGTGAAGTCCAAGTGTGCTGAGGCTGTGGTGCGATGTGTGAGGCACCAGACCAAGGTGAACAGACGATGAGTACAACACATATTCAGTCCTGTCTCCACTGCTTCTGGAGCTCGTGTATTATTATTATTATTATTATTTACTTAATACAAACTTAAAATGTAATGAATACAAGAGGTGTTCAAAATTAGACCAAACTTTCTAAATAGAGTGGAAACGAACATTTGAGAGTGCTGTGCCTACTGACAGCAACTAGCGGCAGGTTTTCGCTTATATCGTTATATCTGCCGCTTATATCGTTCCGCTGATATGAGCATTAGTTGTGGAGCTGCATCTGTTCAGTTGAGCATGTGCACAAGTAAAAATTAAATTATTATCCTACAAAATTGTTACATTGTTAATAATATCAAATACAGATTTTCATAAATACTTACAGTCTGGTTTATTAATAAATACCAATATGATTTGAAAAAAGAATAAAAGTAAAAATTTGAATCATTATTAGTTTCACAGCATTTATATTAACAATTTCTATTGTGCATTATGGTAACAATAGATGGTGAAAGCATGCAAACGAGAAATGGTTATTCATAGCGAATATACACGTCTGGAATGGTAGCCATTATTCTTTTCTGGTTCCCTCAATCCCTGTTCGTACCTTATTTCTATCTGAACATTTTATTAACTTTATTTCTTCTTTTTTCTGGTTTCCCCAATGCCTGTTCGTACTTTATTTCTATCTGAACATCCGAAGTTCAAATAGAGCTAAAATACCAACAGGCATTGGGGGAACCGGGTTGGTCCAGTGGCTAGCACACCTGACTGCAAAGACGAAGGTCGTGGGTTCAAACCCCGCACATGACGGAAAAAAAGAAAGAAAAAAGAAGAAAAAAAATTAGTAAAATGGAATAAAATATGTTCAGATAGAAATAAAGTACCAACAGCGATTGGGGGAACCAGAAAAAAGAAGAAAAAAAGTTAATAAAATATATTCAGATAGAAATAAAGTACGAACAGGCATTGGGGAAACCAGAAAAAAGAAGAAATAAAGTGAATAAACAAAAGATTTTGAGTTTTTTGCATGTTTTGGGTTTCTTTTTTAAATGTTTTTTTTTTTCTTCTGGAGTTGCCCACAGCTGGTGCGGAACTGGTTTCCCTTATCACTTTTACAATATCTGAGCATTTCATCTGGTGAGTGGGTTTGGCCTATGAGTCCCTAAAAAGGACGAAACGGTCCATCCCAAACTCTCGCCAATGAAAGTTCAGAATTTTTTTTTTATTTCTGTATCATTTCTCTATGCTTTGTAATATATGAGTCTTACAATTTGCTGAGTTTGCTATTTTTTTTAATAAGTGAATTAATGATCGTCGTAATGTAGATTTATTAAAGGGAAAGGAAAAAATACGGTAGTGCTTTGCTTATCCGATTATCAATCAACCGAAACATCGGTTAACCGAAGGCGTTTCAGTTGATAAAAATTTAAAAATTTAATTTGCGAAATAAAATTATGAATTTAATTTTTCTCCGAATGATAGATGTGATGATGGGACATAGCTCCCAAAACGCATAACGATAAAAACAAAGCAACGAAGTCACAGGACGGATTTAAAATAAGGTAATTTATTATCTAAAACGTGACTTGCATCATAATTAGCAATGTTTAAAATACAATATAAGGTTTTCTGTTTAATATATATCACTGTTCCTGTGTTTCCTATTGCTGGCATGAATGATATTGCTGGCAATTTTTTTCGTAAAAGATCGGCTATTCGAAATATCAATTATCGACAATTGTTATCAGTTATCCCCGTGCATCATTGCTTCGGATAATCGATGATCTACTGTAGTAAATTTATCCTAAAGATATATTGATTAGTTGATCTTCATTAAAAGTAAGAAGACATGATAAAGATTGTGATTTGTTCAGATGATTTTAAGAACGATTACAGGAAAGGAATTTAGTGTTAATATAAGGAATGAAACGAACTATTCAAAGAACAAGAAAAGAACAAAGAAAATCTATCATGCTTGTTAACAAATGGAAAATCTATCATGCTTGATAGGAAATGGAAAATCTATCATGCTTGACAGAAACATAGAAAATCTATCATGCTTGACAGGAAATGGAAAATCTATCATGCTTGATAGGAAATGGAAAATCTATCATGCTTGACAGAAACATGGAAAATCTATAATGCTTGATAGGAAATGGAAAATCTATAATGCTTGATAGGAAATGGAAAATCTATAGTGCTTGATAGGAAATGGAAAATCTATCATGCTTGACAGAAAAATAGAAAATCTATAATGCTTGACAGGAAATGGAAAATCTATCATGCTTGACAGAAACATGGAAAATCTATAATGCTTGATAGGAAATGGAAAATCTATCATGCTTGACAGGAAATGGAAAATCTATAATGCGTGATAGGAAATGGAAAATCTATCATGCTTGACAGAAAAATGGAAAATCTATCATGCTTGACAAGAAATGGAAAATCTATCATGCTTGACAGGAAAGTGGAAAATCTATCATTCTTGACAGGAAATGGAAAATCTATCATGCTTGACAGTTGGGTGCAATCGTTTCAAGTTGAATTCGACCTGCGTTTCTTCAGACCCACACGCTTCCGTTACATGAAAACTAAACAAAGGATGACTTACCTGAGAATGTAACATGATGCTCCCTATCTCCGTTGCCTACTGTTTTCTTTTGACAATAATGGTTTCGGTGAGAAGTGGTTTTCGCCAAACACATCTCCCATGATAATCTAGCTCGTGGAGATACCTGCAGCTGTGTTACAACTCACTTGCAGTTGTTCTGCCACATCTATACATTCCATCGCCCTTTTTGCAAAACCCAGCTGTCGTGCTGTTGGTCATGCTGTACAATTTCTTTTTTCTGTTTCGAACTCTACAATCACCCGATTGATGGTGGATTGCGGAATATTCAGGTTTAGGGGAATTTGCCTCTGGCTTACACTACCCTCGTATTGTTCGATAATATACTCTCTTTATAAATCACCCAATTCTTTGATATCAGGGCTTCTTCAGTTAGAGGCATACTTCTTCATTTAGAGAATATGTAGTCCAGTAACTATGTATATCAGACCGTGCGTCAGATCGGATAGTTCTGAAATTTTGCTGAGTTGTTTATGATGTTAACCCAATGAATGATCGAAGTTTTCGACCTCGAGCGCCGAACACAACCTTGGTGAAAATCCAAAAATCCGAAATTTTAGACCTTTCTTCAGGATTTGGCGATTTTAACCCGGACGGAGTAGTGTTGTGATAATAATAACATAGTACGTTTTTAAAGAAGATAAAATTTCCTACAGTTTGAGACCAGAACCATGCGTATGAACCTAATAGTTTCCGAAATACAACGTTTTAAAATTTAATGAGTTTTGCGAACTCGGCAATTATTAGCAATATTGTGATGTTCTGTGGGAATTTCGACCTTGTAGGCTGATGTTCCTCAGAAAAGCAATCAAATAGGAAATTTAATAACACAAAGTAAATGAAATAATGATCCTTAAAACCTAATGTTTGCAATTGACGGCGATAATAATAAAAAACAGAAGACAATTAAGAACATTTTGCTCTCTTGGAAGGGCCCGGTTGCGCATCGGCGGTTTCGTCTGCAGTTGAAACATCGATGTCTTCCCAAAATAGTCTCCAGAATTTAGAAATCTGACAAATCGTCGCTTTCTGGGGAGTGCAAAACAATCTCAACTGCGATGTCCGGCACATGTCCGTTGCATGAGGCCCCGCTGGAGTGGCTGCAGACAAAAGAACACTTTAGTCCTGCCTTCCTATAGCTGCACGCGTTCCCACAATCCCTCGCACAGCGGCACGAAATCATCCGAAAGAGGTGTTGTGGAGCTGCAACTCTGTCATTTGGGGCTGAGGCCTTGTGAGGTGGATATCTACCCGCAGTCGATAGGGTTCAGTTTGGCTCCCAGGCATTTCTGCATGCGTAACAGAATTGGACATGTATGATTGAAGAGAAAATGATGGAAGAGATGTTTATAAATAACGTGTGTATAATAAAGTAATTGTATCCGTGTATATATTAACGAATTGTACCTGATGGTAGGTGCGGAAGGAGTGAAGTCGAGCCGCGTCTCTTGTAGAAGGTAACCTTGCGACAATAAAGCTCGTTTTTGCCGCAGTCTTCGCAGATAGGTTCTGCTGCAGCTCATTAAGGCTCTGGATGTCGGGGTTGACACTATACAGAGCAACTATTATCCGCTCCCCTGCTGCTTCTATCTCATCAGGTGTAGCAGTGGTGTCGAGAAAACTGGCAGCGTCGTTTTCGAGGTCCAAGTGTTTTTAGTATATTTCGAACATTATCAATTTCCCTTGGCCGAAGACGCAGGATGTCGAGTCACCTCACTGAATGCGTGGATGAAAAGGAAACGCTCCGGTTTTAATATGTACTTTGATGAGGTGATGCTGGAATAGATGACATCTGTAGCTTTGTTTATTCCACATTTCTTGAAATATATCTCACGTTGGTGTGAGATCACAGTGAGCATTATCAACAAGTCGATGTATTCGCCTGCGACTAACACTACATTATATGAAGAGGCAAGAGTGACAGCTGTAGGGATGATGGGCCTGTCAGATTGTTTCTCTGCCTGCAGTACCCGAATGTTATGGTTTTCCATTTTCTTATTCAGCCGGTCGATGAAACGAATTTTGATTTTGTCGTTTGATTCGATATTCTCTTGTGAAGCTGCCATGTTTATCGACACCACCGCTACATCTGCTGGGATAGCAGCAGCAGGGTGGCAACCTGTATTGTGTATACGGTGGCAATCCCGACATCCAGAGCCTTAATGAGCTGCAGTAGAACCTAAGTGCGAGAGCTGGGGCAAAAACGAGCTTCAATCTCGCAAGATTACCTCCTACAAGAGCCCCGGCTCGATTTCATCCCTTCCGCACCCACCATCAGGTACAATTCGTTCCTATATACACGTATACATTTATGTTATTATATATACGTATACACTTACGTTATTATATACACGTTACTTATAAACATCTTTTTCATCATTTTCTCTTGAACTATACATGTCCAATTCTGTTACACGTGCAGAAATGGCTGGGAGACAAACTGAACTCTCGACTGCGGGTAGATATCCACCTCACAAGGCAACAGCCCCAAATGACCAGAGACGCAACTCCACAACACCTTTTTCGGATGATTTCGTGTGGCTGACGAGGAATTGTGGGAACGCATCCAGCTATAGGAAGGCAGGGCTGAAGTGTTCTTTCGTCTGCAGCTACTCCAGCGGGGCCTCATGAGACTATGTGCCGGACATCACACTTGAAAGCAACGATTTGTCAGATTTTGAAATGCTGAAGACTGTATTTTGGGAAGACATCGAAGTTCCAACTGCAAACGTTCCCAGGGGAGAAACCGGGCACTTCCTAGAGAGCAAAATGTTCTTACTTGTCTTCTGTTTTTTATTTATTATCACTGTCAATTGCAAGCAATTTTAAGGATCATTATTTCATTTACTTTGTGTTATTAAATCTCATATTTGATTGCTTTTCTGAGGAACATCAGCCTACAAGGTACGAAATTCACACAGAACATCACATTATTGCTAACAATTCCCGAGTTCACAAAACTCACTAAATTTTGAAACGTTGCTTTTCCGAAACTATTAGGTTCATATACATGTTCCTGGTCTCAAACTGTAGAAATTTCGTCAATTTAAAACCATACGAAGTCATTATTATCACAACAATAGTCCTCCCGGGTTAAAATCGCCAAATCCTGAAGAAGGGTCGAAAATTTCGGGGTTTTTTGGATTTTTGCCAAAGTTGCGTTCGGCGCTCGAGGTCGAAAACTTGGATCTTACATTGGGATAACATCATCAACAATTCAGCAAAATTTTAGAACTACCCGATCTGACGCACAGTAATCCCCCTTTCAGGTAACAAAGTTACTGGACTAATGTTACTTCACACAAATTTGTAAAAGAAAAATTAAATTAGTGCAATCATTACCATGAAACACTTGGCTTGTTATCCTACCAAATTGTTATGTAATTAATAATTTCAATAAAATATTATAAATAATCTTGTAAATATTATAAATTTCTTCTACACACATTTTTCATTTACTTTATTGACAATATTTCAATAAAATTTTCATAAATACTTACCGTTAGCTTTATTTAGAAAATATCAATATGATTTGAAAAAAATAAAATGAAAAAAAATAGATTATCATCCTACCAAATAATTAGATAAAGAAAAAAATATTTTAATTATTGATTTTCAGAAATATAACCAACTTAACAAAAATCCAGTATTGTTTGAAAAGAAACTAAGAAAAGTATCTTTTTTAATAGTAATCATCTTGTGTAGATGTGTGACAATAACTCTAAACGATCTCCAACAGTCTCAAGGATGAAACCTTGGGACAGTAATTTTGAAAATGTTGTAGCAAATTATCCTACTTCTAATGAAGCATTTGTAATTTCTCGGCTTTTTTAATTATTATTTCTTTATTTGACGTTTACTCTAAATAAGTTAAGACTCGAAAGATAATCTCTCAGAATTATAAGATTCATGCAATTATTAAGAAAAAAAAGTAGTATTTAATTTTTTAAGGCTGTATAGTTATAAGGTTATTTATTTTTAAGTAATTTGCTTATTATTTAATTAGTTACTTTGATAATTAACTATTCCAAAATAATTTCCTATTCTATAATTATAGATTCAAATTTTAAAGTCAACAATGAAAAACAAGCAGAGCATTAATGAGTAAACAAAACTGGAGAGAAAAATACAGGTTTTCACTAAAATATCCCGCGTTTTATCAACAATGGAAATCAAGGATAATTGTCTTAAACCTATCCATTGAATGAACGGCTTAGACGATTGAAAGTTCATGGATTTCACTCTCGTTCTCTCAGTGGAAGTCACAAAAAGAAAAGAAAAAGAAAAATGTTCGGTGTAGAGATAAAACTTTGCCTCAAATTCAGTGATCGTTATTTGAGTATTTTGTTTAGAAAGCAAGTTTAACGTCCGTAATCATTCATAAATGGAGAGAAATCGCCAGTGAGAAGGATCTCCCCTGACGACACAACAGGGAGTGGTTTCTTGTTATGCACATTTCAGCCACCAGATGGCAGCGATCCCAGAATGCAAGGCTTCCTGTTGTAATTTCGTTAAATTCAACTGTTCTGTAACCGTTTTCTCCACTTGAAAAAGCTAGCTCTCGCTAGCGAAACCGTTGTGATCTATGTAATTTTTAAGTTTGATTAAATTTCTTAGTATTAGACAGGTGTACGGCTCTATTTATGTCATCACTACTTATAGTTTCCTTCACCTTATGCGTCAACATCCATCACTACTAAGTTCTTTCAGCAATAAATCAGGGAGATAATAAAACCTCTTTTTCGATTTGGTTGTTGAAATCTGTTTTTATTCTTAATTTTTATTATCACATCTTTATTTTTTTAAATACTGTATTTATACTATCAATTTCTTGAAATTTTATAGTTTCTGAATCATTTTATACTGATAATAATTAAGACGTTTCATTAATGCAGCACAGTGGTCATTAAGAACACAATTTCACATGAGTTGAAATTATTTCAACTGTCAATCATAATCTACATCAGATTTCAACTTCATTTAAGAGCTCACCAAACATCGTACCTTGTCTCAATGAGGCAGTCGATGATTACGGCAAATATAAGTTTGTCGTGAATAACAAGAAAGCGTGACTTCTGTGGACACACGAACGACAACAATGGATTGCTGGTGACTGGAAACAATTGCCTCATCTGACGAATCAATGTTTACTTAGTATCATGATAATGAAAGATTAACAACATAAGCCAAATTATAAGCTGGCGGTGGGGAGTCATAGTATCGAGAATGTTTTCTAACATATGTTGGTTCCTCCAATACCCATGAAATCATGTCTAAATACCAGATCCTTTATGAACATCATCGCTGACCAAATTATTCTATAACAGTTAAATTTATGCTCACTTGGATGCTCACAAACTGATACAAACCATAAAGGCCCTGAATCACCATGGAATGTCCTAGGAACAATACATGTAGGTTTCGTTGCTTTCATGGCCTATACAGTCCTCGGATCTTAATGATATTGAACAGCATTGGATGAGGTCGAAGGAACTGTTCGTTTCTATACTGTTCGTGTCTACATGATGTAATATTTCCGTATATTTTCAACATCTCATGGTATTCAGATCAAACAATTATTTGAAGGTCTAAAGAGGTGCAATTTACTATTAGAGAGATATATCTAATAAATTATATTTTAATATTAAAATATGATCTGAAATGTTCTAATGCTTAGATCAATATTAGATCACTTATCTTTTTTTGGAAAAAAAATAAACTATTCGCCATAGTAATAATTTATCACTATTAACTGCGGAATGAATAGAGAGATAGTTCAAGGCAGCATTGACAGTGGCCATGGAAGCGAAAGATAAGGTTACTCCAACCATCTTATCATTTAAGATGGTAGCTTAAATAAATTTAAGATTGCTGAGGGGGAATTGAATAATATATAATAATATTCTATTTAATAGAATATATGAATAGCAGAAACCCTACTAATAACAGAGAGAATGAGCAAAGAAAACAAATGAGTATAGGCGAATTAAAATATTTTTATTTTAATAAGGTAACATTTAAAAATCGTGAATCTATATTTACAATGGAGATATTTAGTAACTCCTTTTATATTTCAAAGTCAGTCACTGCAATGTCACAGTTCTCTTCCTTTAGTCAGATTCACTCAGAATTGATCTGCTAAACTTTTGCACTATCAAATACACTACACATTGATTTACTTTAACTTTACTTTCAGTTACTTAATTATTCTCTCATTAGAATAATTCCACTATAGCTCACTATATTTAAATCACACTATTAAATATTTCACTGGCTATTTTATCACAATTAATTACTTCGTAATTAATAAACTATGCCAATCACTTGTACGAAATATTAATCACTGTTACACTGCCTTTAATAATATTTACTAGATCTAACATATTTACTTTTCACTCATATGTGAATACTAATACTTAATACGCTTCAATAGCTTTTATTTCACCTTATGTGAATCAATAGTTGGCTCTCATATTAATTAATGAGTTTACTGTACGAATCACTCTTCGTTTCCATCTTCATTAATGTCACTCTATGAGGCCCATCCAAAATACTAGTAATAATAGTTCACTACTTACAGTCTAGAAGACGCTTGTTGACTTCTTACTTACGATGAACTGTAACACACTTAGCTTCGCTTCACTATGTTGAATTCTCCATCACAACACTCAAGCACACTTGTATCCATTTCTTCCATTCGAATATGGCGCTATCCTATCTCATCATAGGTTGTCTTCGTACTTGACTTCGGATCACGTTGTCGTCCTATCCTTCGGTACGCAACATCTGGTTTACTTATACCAAATCTTTCCGGATCATACTTCCACGGAAATTTACTAATAGTTCTTCCAATATTCCACTTGAATATCTAGCGGTATTTATTACCATTCATAATAGAAAAATATAGTTCATAATTCTCTTACTTTGAGAATGCTCAATCTGGTTTTCGCAGTTCTCTGCTCGGATGGTTCCACTCCTATCTCGAGGGTTCAGGTCTGCTTCTTGCTAGAAATAATAGTTCTCGCAATAATGCTGCAATAGAATACATTCAGTTCAATTGAATACTTATAATACAAGGCCATAATAGTTCCACTATATCTTCCAATAGATATCTAATTCCTTATCTTTGGAATTCCCCATTACTCGGAACCGCTTTCACTATTCTTCAATTTAATTGAATTAGCGTCTTATACGCTTCTCATAGCTAGGTTTCCTACGATTAAATATTTACTTCTATATTAATCTGTCCATTAGATTAACACTGCTACATACCATCGGCCTTTCATTAATTTCCATCGTCTTATTACACTAAGACTTTCAACCTGCCGGGTTACCCTTAAAACGGAATAGTTCATTCGGCTTCAGAATACTTCTCGCCGTTATCCCTTTCACAATAATTTAATCTTACTTGGATTAAACTTTTACTTCTGCGGAAATCCATATCTTCCGACTAATATGCTTTAGACTCAGAATTTCAATTTCCAACCGGCTCAGTAATTCTCACATCTGCTACCTGACCAACTGCTACCAACACTAACGAACGTCAGATTCTTTCGACGTTACAGATCGTTACTGATTCATTCCACTAACTAGCGTCACACACTTTGACGTCACTGATCCTCAACGTCACTCTACGTCATTTAAATCTCAATATTTAAATTTTCTCCGGATCAGTCTCATTACTAAATAAATAAAAATAAAAATTGTTTCAAGCAATTTATTTTATTAGCTACTACAATTCAAAGTCATTAAATTATTCTACTTTAATAATTTAATCACAACAAAGATGGTAGAGAACAAAATTCAAATTCTAAAGTATAACACCTCTTCATCAAAATATATTCCAAAACATAAATTTATTCTGCAACTTTTCGGAATGCGATGCTTCTTTCCTATTTCCTGCTTCTCAATAAATGAAACAATTACAGATGTTAACCTATTACATAGAGACTATCCTGGACATAGTTACAATCAACAACATTAACAATACTAATACCATAATAAGGACTATAATACCATTCATTTACAAATTCTTCAAAGGTTATGATCTTCTTTATATTAACACTTAATTTTACCATTTCCCTTGCTAACTTCACGAACACGTTATTAACTTCCATTCTTTTTGATCCAATTAAGATTCTAACCTTTTGTATTTCTTATAAATAAACTCTCCATAATTTTTCTGGTTGTTGAATCTTTCTCCATATGCAGTATTTTTACCTCACTACTTATATCTAATTGACAATAGTGAATTAGTTCAGCCAGTTCAGATTTATCCTCTTGTTTCTATTTAATATAATTAACATGTTCCAACACCCTTTCTTTAATTATACGTTTACTCTCACCAATATAAAAATCATAAGAATATATTTAAACATTCTATCGGGTGGGCATAAAATAACGTGAAGTGTTCAGAGCCCTCTAGCGAGGAATGTATTGGATGAATCGTAACAACATTCAGTGGACATTCAGAGTGGAAAATGGAGTTTAGATTTTTGAAAAAAAAAAAAAAAAATTAGTATCAAAAGTCACCAAAAGTGGAAAATGTGGCGCTGTTAGCGCAATAATTTCCATAACCGTTTTACGTGTTGAGCGATTATGATAAACAGAAAGGCTTGGAGAATTCACATCACTCGGTGACGAACTGCCTTTTGATGGCTCTTATCTTTCGTGACCGTGCTTTGTTAGTGAAGTTGTATTATCAGCGGGACGAGAATGCCAGTGCTACCCTTCGGTAATTTCGGCAGTTAAAGAGACTACGAAGAGGGCCGATGAGCATAACAAATCTAAGAAAAATTATTCAATGCTTTGAAACTACTGTAACTACAGAAATGCAACCAACCCGGGGGTGCAAAGCTTTCAGTCACCAACACGTTGAAGAAGTTGGAACTGCTGTTGTGGAACAGGAGATGACGAATGTGCAGGGTACAAGCAGTGCACGGGATAATATCCGGGCAAACGAATATCCCATACTCGACGGTGCGGAAAATCCTGCATGAGATGTTGAAGTTTTACCACTATAAAATATGTTTAAGAATGTGCTTGCATTAACATTCTTATCGCGCATGAAATGGATGAAGCATGGCCTTGGCGGATTTTATGGAGTGACGAAGCGCACTTTTATTTGAATGGTGATACTAACACACAGAACTGCCACTTTTGGGCTGCGACTAATCCACACTTGGGTCTGCAGATGCCTATTCACTCGCCGAAAGTCACAGTGTGGTGCGGCTTTACGTCATCGTTTATCATTGGTCCTTATTTTTACCAGGAAACTCACCGAAGTGGACCAGTGACTTGTTCCATCAATGCTAAAGAACTTTATGTTTCCACAACTGCTGCAAAGAGGATTTCTCGATTCGATTATCATAATGCAGGATGTGCACCATCTTCACCACCATCACGAAATCCATTCCCATATGTTGCAAGTCGTCGTGAAACATCACAATGGTGTTCATATGAACCTTATTTGGCATTACCGATAAACGTTGTCTATATTGTTACGAAATTTGATGTGTTCTGTCTCATTTCGCAATTACTCATACGTACTACAACCTTTGCAGCGCCACATTTTCCTCTGTTGGCGAATTTTCGTACCATTTTTTGTTTTTTTTAGAAATCTAAACCGCATGTTCCACTCTGTATGTTCCACCACATGTTATTACGATTTGTGCAATACATTCCTCGCTAGAGGGCTCTGAAAACCTAACGTTATTTTACGCCCACCCGGTATTTTATGAACTACACCCATATCATACCTTTTCTCACTTTTATTTAATTTGTTACACAAATATTTTTCAATTTGTTTTATATTCAAATGCCAATTCTACATTATATTTTTATAATTCTGTTCAACGCAAAACTGTTTCTATTTAAATAAGGAATTATAGAACCTTTCTTTCTCATTCTTTATTAATTCTTTCATTTTTAAGGTATCATATTCTTTCATACTTCCTTATTTCATTAAATAGGCATTGAGTCTTTCTTTCTTATTCTTTCCTATTTCTATATAATTATTATATTATATTCTTTCAAATCCTTATTAATGAAAATTTCTTCATATCAGTTTTCTTCAATTTAATTTTAATACTATCTAATTCCTTTTTGAATTTCTTTTCATCATTGCTTTATCAATTCTACTAATAACATTCTCTCTTACATTCTTTTTTATATGAATTCCATGGCCCGACTTGAAAATTAAAATATGATCACTTTGTTTCTCTTTCTGCTCTGTTTCAATCACCAAATTATTACCTTTTTTTTATCAAATAAATATCTGAGGAATTTCATCTGTCATTAATCTCTTTTTCAATTTTAAATTTATTATTATTGCTCTCGTTAATATTCTTAAGAAAATTTTCAAATTGACGTATCAGTTTGATCGAGCTACAACTTCTGAAGTGGAATTCAAAAAGGAATTAGATCGTATAAAAATTATATTGAAGAAAAATAGTATGAAGAAAATCTCATTAATAAGGATTTGAAAGAATATAATATAACTTGCAGCAAAGCCTGTCGGACGACAGGCATAAAAAAAATCTGAAAAATCATTTTATTATCAACTATCAAATATAAAGTAAATGTAATCTAAATGTGTTAACTTGTGAACGAAGCATCTACGGCAAAAAAAATGGTTTTGAGTTTCGAAATCAGCGTAAACAATTGAGTAAGTATGCCAAATTTCATTAAAATGGATGCAGTGGTAACAAAATTATTTGGTTTTGAACGTATGTTTTGTTAGAATTTTAGTTGTTGAGGTCAGTTCCTAAGAATAAAATTTCATTGAAACAACATGGAATGAAACAATGAACTAATATTTTCATCCAATTTGAGTAGTTTTGATTCAATGGTACCATTGAGGACCGTTGGATCTATCTTAATAGCTTAATTATATCGAGTTACAGACAGACAGAGAGACAGACGAACTTAGCCAATTTATATATATATATATATATATATATATATATATATATATATATATAT
>JAFIDM010043754.1:33764-45773 GCA_023159025.1 Thereuonema tuberculata
CTGGTGAAGAGGCCGGCGGAAGAATCAATCTTTGATCAACGGCGACTTCTTAAAAGATGTTGGGAATGCAACGACATCTAGCTCTGTGATGGCGGAAGAACAGTTTATATGTCAGCGGCAGCACAGAACAACTGGCAGGCAGATGAACCAATTAATGGTCAATGGCTGGCAGACCGAGCCTAGTAAGATGGCTATTGCAAACGTGGAAAAGATTGGGGCCTTACCACGGAAACTTCTCTATAGTAAACCATGGAGCCATGGTCGCCGACCTCCTGGATGGAGATGGCACGTGAAGAAGAAGAATGGTAGACAGTAATTTCTTCAATGCAATAAAACTGTTTTCAAACCTGTGACATCAAACATGATGCCATTATTAAACAAATGGACCACGACAGGGAAGACAGCAATATAGTGGAGAATAGAACTTGAGATTTTGTCTTTCTATTCTCTGTAGGATTGGGTTCTTTTAAGTGTCTATTTCACACTTCATATGGAGTAGAATTGAAAATGTGGCAGATTAGAGGAGAAGGGAAATAAACTTCGGTGAAAATAAGAAAAGAAGATAATTATCGAAAACATGAAATCAAATAGGTTTCATTGAGAACCAACCAATATCCGGCAATGCCAATGATAGCAATAGAGTCCGCGATTTTTTTCAAAACCATTAACTTTTTGCAGCAATAATTGGCAATGACATAGAATCAATACATCGAGTTGGGATTTCCTAAGAACATTATTTTGTACCCTCGCAAATACAAAAATAATTTGATCGCTATGAACTACAAGCAAAAATAATTACACTTGAAATTACATCCGTGGTTTTATCTGTCTTTTAGTTTGCACAAATGCTAGTCCTTGGTGTTCAATTATTGCTTATTCTTTATTACTCATTAAAACAGTGTTGGAGAAATGAAGGATAGGCAAGGAACAAATAGCTTAGAAAATGATGCAAGAACTAATTGCGGTTAAGTTTACGCAAGAACACAATGCAACAATATGTTGCTTCACATCCATTCATTTCAGTTATTGGTATTATTATACACAGTATATCCCCTTTGAAGTGCCGCAGTACTTAAAGAACTAAACCATCCTCATGTGCCAAAGCAGCTGAGGAGGAAGAGTATTACGTCTGTAGTAGAATAGATGAGATATTTGTTAACAGTAATGATTGTGACGATGATAATTTGAGTGATTATTTATGACGTTTCTGGTTTCCAAAGCTTAAGATTCTTACGACAAATCCATAATTTAGTGGGAAACAAACAATAGTTCCGTAGCTTCAGCAACAGTAAATAGTTAAAAAAAGCAAAAATATTGTGCAACTAGATTAGCATTACGGACGAAGTAGCAGGGTGGAATCCAAGCCATGTGCCATTATACAACAAAGTAAGGATCCGTGCGCTAACTGGCAAACACCAATGCAACTGGTGACAGCGATGCTCGGTGGTTTGTTGTAGCCCATACAGTGGCCTCCTCGAATGTAGTTCTGTGCCACAAGTGTCTGGCAACGGTCCGGTTGGTCACTCCAGTATCTATAGACATTGCAAAATGGCCAAGGATGGTTGCGAGCAAATAATTAGTTTTTTATTTATGATAAAATCTTTTAACGTGCTTGTATTATAAAATTAAATAATCAACTATTAAAACACATTACAATTAAGACAATCTAAAAATTAAAAATTATCACTACGTTTCAAACCATCAACGTTGATATGGTTCTTCCTCAACTGCATTAAAAAGTTTTGATCCTCCGTGGTCGGGTTCGTCTGTAAGAATCACCATCCGTATGGAATTCTGGGTAAAGGGAAGAGAATTTCTATTGAGCATAGATTACCCCTAGTGTTAAGCGGATGTAAAAACTCTGCGGACGTAGAATTTTTTTTTTTTTATTTTTTTTTTTTTTTTTGTTGCTGTTATTGTGTTGTTATTGTTCTTGATTGTTTACGAAATGGAGTTTCTAAATTCCGTATTCCAGGATATTGGTGGTGGAGAGATCCTGATTGTAGCTTTTTTTAATCTTTATTAAACCGGATTCGTAGAATTGTCGTAGTTATAAATCCCGTTCGCTGCCAAAAACAACAGGATTTTTGTTGTCCAGTTCATGATGCGTTTTTTGACAATGTGATGCCATATGATATGCCAGGTTTTTGTTTTTTACTGAGGAAACATGTTCATTTATGCGTTTTCCAGACATCGTTTGGTCTGCCCAATATATAGACAGCCATTGTTGTAATTCCCATTCTGATTTTTACAACGTATACCGTATATTACGTCTTGCTTTTTTAATAAGCTACTTTTATTCTTAGACTTGTTATTCCCTAAAATGTTTCTAATGGTATTCTTTGGTTTAGAGGCTAAACCTATATTAGCTTTTCCCAGTATCGGTCTTAATCTTTTGAACAAGTTATCGTCATATGTTATAGATACAAAATGTTTTTTAGTGTGATTATTATTGATGACATTTGTAGCATTGCGATCTATAATGGGAGAAATATATTGTCTTTTTTTATAGCGCATTTTATTTAAAAACCTTTTCATGTGTCTATTTAGAATATCTATGGGGAAACCATTACCTTGAAAAACATTCTTGACATGTTTTATTTCTTCATGTAAAATGTCTGAGTTTGAGCTAATTTTAACCGCTCTTTCCATTGCCATATGAATCGCATTACGTTTATAACAACTAGGTACCGAACTCCGATAATTAATAGTAATTAGCGCGTCTGTTGGCTTACCAAACACGCTGGTTTTATATGTCATTTGTTGTGTTTCAATCAAGATATCCAAGAATGGGATAATGCCCTTATTTTCTTTTTCCAGTGTGAATTGAATGTTCTGGTTTATACTATTGAAATCCATAAGGATATTGTCTATGTAATGTTTGTTAACAATTAAAAATGAGTCGTCAACATACCTGCACATGTAGTGCACATTATTGACAACGTTGTCCAATGAGACTGCCTGATATTCAATATATTGCATGACACATTCCGCCATTATGGCAGAAGATGGAAGACCCATGAATACCCCGGATGTTTGTGTGTAGATACGTCCATTGAAGGAAAAGACCTGCATTTGAAAAAGAAGGGCCAATAATTGTCCAATTTCTTGCATATTAAAAAAGAAACGGTCATGATGTATATTATAATTCATATCAACAATATGTTGAATTGATTTCATGATGAGCGTCGGTGTCAACGATGTTCATAAGTTTGCGACATCTAATGATATCATTTGTGAATTTTGGATAGGGGTGTGTGTTCTTAAATAATCTAATATAGGTTCGCGGTTAGGAATACTATAAGGCGATTGGTATTTTAATCGTTTTAATTTAGTTTTCATAATTTTTGATGTATTCATAATGGCTTTTGACCTGCAATTGATAATTGGCCTTATTTTAAAAAACGAACTTTGTTTTTCTTTATGCACCTTGGGTAATCCGTGAAGTTTAGGTAATGATATATTAATTCGCATAGTTTCTTTCATGGTGTGTTCGGATATCAACCCTTGCAAATATGCTTTTTCTAATTTGCCATTAATTTCTTTTATAGCCGTGGATTCAGAAATATCTAATGGGCTAAAACCTTTTGTATTATGAATGAAAAGCTCACACATCTTATAGTAGTCGTCCTTGTTAAGAATTACTGTTGCTCCCCCCTTATCTGCTTCAGTAAATATAACCGATGTGCTCATACTTTTTAAATCTTGTAGTGCCTGTAATTCAATAGGATTTAAGGTGGATGATGATCTCTTTTTGGATTTTAACTTATGCATTATTCGTCCTACCCCCTTTCTCAAATTTGTGCGTTCCTCTTTATCTGCAATAAATCTGATTTGTCTTTCCAAATTAGTTAATGTTTCTATGAAGCCCATATTCTCCTTTCCAATATTGAACTGCAAACCTTTACTAAGAACTATCTCCTGGTTTGGAGTTAAAATAATATTACTGTCATTGATGATTTTTCGTTTATCCATTGAGACGATTTCATTATAAGATTGGGTAGCGGCTATTAGCTTGCCTAGTTTTCTACAATGACGGTGGGCTGTGAAGGCATATTTCGCTTTCTTTGCCCCCTTTAATAACAGAAACATGAAATCCTGGGGAGCTAGATTTTTTCTGAGAATCTCATATATCCGTTTAAACTGTGCAATAAGATTAGCTTTCTTTATATGGGTGTCTTTTATTCTTTCGGCGAGTATAAGTTTTCTTATTTTATTGCTTTAACACTAAAGATATTAAAATTCTCAACCTTCGCAAATAGTTGATTATTTAGTTTTTTATTTGTTTTTGTTTATTTTTTGTCAATGATTTCACATTTACTACAATAGGTATAAGCCTGTTATATCATCTGTGGTATCATTCCAAAATGAAAAACATACATCTCCACGGGGACAAATTAAAAAGGAAGGTTTCAAAGACCTTTCCGAAAAATGTAATGGACGTAATGGATTCAAATTTGGTGTAAGTATTCTTTGGAACATGGGGTTTTCATTTATAAAGAAAATAGTTTAACATCTGCCACCAGGGGACAGATATAGATAGAAGCGCTTGATTTGGGATTGAGAGAATAATGTCTAGAAAAGATACTATAAATCAATTTTTGATTAGTTCAGTTGTGAGTTCGGTTGGATTCGTAGAATGGGAGTTCGGGGAATTGAAAAGTTAAATAAATATATTACACACATGCTTCATTAAAACTATATTAGATTTACAATAAAATTGGCTGAGATACATGCTACATGCGGAAACAAAAAACCTTAGGCTACGTAATAGAAGAACACTTGTGAATTTATGGTAAATTTTATTTTACCTAAAATGCATAAACTATCTGATAATGAAAGATTATCCAAAGTGCGATCAAACATCAACACTAAGGAATCTATTATTGCCATCTTCTATTATTACTCACACGTAACTTAAAAGAACTCCAAATTGGATTTAAATACTTAGTTACAAACAGCGTCGAAGCCTTAATAAATCTGAGAAATTCTACAATCGACTGCATTGCATATCTTGCTACTTGCATTTATTTTTTATTATTTATCTCAATTTCGTTACTATTCCTACAAGAAACATTGCAATATTATTTTCACTCTAGAGATCTTGCATATCTTACTTTGCTTGCAACAGAATTTATTAAACAAAAAAAAATTGAATGCTTGATGAAGTTAAAGATGTTGGAATTTGATGGAATGTTAATGCAGCCCTCAGCTTTAATAACAGAACACACAATGATCATCATTGAAAACAGAATGATGCAAAATTTGGAGACAGGAGAAGCAAACAAAGGACACTACATACGATACGTGGATGATCTTTTCCTAACTGTAAGTGAACCAATCCAACATGGGATACTTGACATCTTCAATATGATATCGAAAGTAAGAGATTTCGATTGAGAAGAGGTGGATAATTGTAATTAATTTCTGGAAGTCAAAATTACAAGAAGACAATCACAAATTACATTGGCAAAGCGACAGCAGCGAATGTAACATTTAAATAAAATTCATATATTCATCGGAAAAATAAAAAAAATATCACATTCAAGGTGGTTCAAAATTTCAACTAATAAATACTTATGTAATGACGAACTCAATACTATTCATGATATTCTCGAAAAAAACTTCCCCACGGTTTTCTTAATTCTTAATTCAAACGGACATTGCAGCAAATCTAAAATGGGCCATTCCCTAAACAGTTAGTGCAGTCATTTGTGTCCGTTTCATAACATGGCAATATTTTTCCTAGGATTTCCTTTTTTAGCTAGGATTTGAAAGAAATTAAACATACATGTAGCGAAAGCAGCTAATAATCCCTTACACCTTTGCCTAGCACCACAACAAAAAAGACTAAGACAATACTGTGGAGCTATCTGGGTTTATGCTATTCCTTGTAAGAAATTTCCATGCCTCTATATAGGAGAAACAGGAAAGGCTCTGAAAAACGACTAGCGATACATGGTTGAGCAATTACGAATAGGGATTTGGCGTATTTTACCATCAACCACATGTTGACCATTGGCCACCCAATCGATATTAACAATCCAATGATATTGAATGAAGCAAAACAAACTTTTCGACGAAAATGTATTGAATCTGTATACATTGCTTCCAACAGCAACTGCTACAATGACAATAACTCCATTTTGGCCATTAAAAAAAATGAACTTTCCAAAATAAAACCCGGAAAAAACAACATAGAAGCAGAAACAAAGAAATATCAGAGAGAGCGAAAATGAAAGACTTTTTTCTTTCTTATTGCAATTTTTTTTCATTACAGAAACACCGAGTGATTAATTGCCCTTTCCAGTGAAGTTCGCCGTCTCCTGTCGCACTGAACATGGATGCTTCTCCCGAATAAGGAGCTTTGTTCATCTACTTAAAAGCAGCGAGTTCAACAATAGGGAAGTAAATAAATTCCTCGAAGAAAAAAGGAATATCACGTAAGAACTCATCATCATATTGCTCCCAACAAAACTACATCGCAGAAACGTTTAATAGAAAACTTTTCATTATCTAATTCCACAAACTTCTTTTCCTACCTCATCTTACATTGCAACATTTCAAAACGCCTAATCGGCCTTTCTTTTTCAAGCTACATCTTAAACGGGAAAAGAAAAAAACCATCCTCCTTCTTCCCAAATACAAAATGAAAATGAAATAAGTTAGTCAAGAATTTTGACATTTTAAACAAACAAAACGTGATGCACAGTAATGCTCAAAGGATTCTTACAAATAATCTCCGACCAAAATGTCTTTTTTTATAAAAAAATCCAAATCATTAATAAAAACATGCTTTTTATGGAATGTCTCATTGAACCTGAAGACTTATCTTTCCATTTTTAAATTTTATTATTGTCTTTGAATAATTATTATTGAAGAAATTTCTGAATCAAGTCCAAATCACTTTTAATAATCATTGAATAAAGTCTAAATCACTTTTTTTAATTCTCTTGGATTTCATAAGAAATTGTTTAATGTATAATATTAAAAGAATAGGAGCAATTTGAATTTTGCTTAAAATTTTAATTTCGTGTAATTCAAGACTCTTGAATAAGTAAAGCATTTGCACGTTTGCGCGCAAGATGCGAAGTATTGTTTGAAATAATTACCGCGATGTTGGACATTCAGGATCAAGAATACATGATATGCATTGATGATAATAAGACTGCTTTGTTTTTTTGTTTTGTTTTTTTTGTTGATGTTCATGTAGCAACGAAGCAATGACGTTCATGAAGAGCTGGGGAAGCAGTGTGTGATATTGAACAGTCGCAATGAACAGTAGCTTTAAAGGATGAGGGATACAGTAACAAAAAAAAAAATCCTTCATTTTCAGATGATGGTAACACTTCGATCTTTGATATATATATATAATTAACGAGTTTATCACTGAGGCGTGAAAATTAACTGTATTTTATTTCCAGAGAGGAATCCACAAAGCTTCTCGTGAACAAGATTGCGAATGAATTGATCGAACACTAGTAGTCATAGCTAATAGTCCCAGAGAGATGAATGGAACGGAAATCCTTCGATGAGGTGATACAGAACTGCAGAAATAGAATATCGAGGGATAATCCGCAAATCGTCGTAATAAGGATTAAATAAATCTTTTTACGTGATACAGCAAGAATTTTTCTGCAAAAGAAATTCTCATACATCTTATTTTAGAACTGTTAATGTTAAAGAACTTTTCAAGTGTAATTTTGTTTAGGGATATAATGTAAAGACATTGAATGTGCGCAGTTGTTATATACTATGAACTTTAACTGAACAGTATTTTAGCATTGTGTAAACAAATTGTTTAAATAGGAATTTTTAAAAGCATATCTGATTTATTTTATATGTATCTAGATATACACATAGTGAGAATAATGCTAGATATCCTTCAAAAGTAAATGTGAAAGTTTGAATAGTATACTGTTGTTTTCGAATTGTTTATTAACTAGTGGATAAGTTATACATCTTCAGGAAATATTCATCTTATGAGAGATCAAGACATGAGACAAATTACTCTGTAGGTATTAATGAACTGAAAACTCATTAATTTAAATTTAGTATATTTATTGTGCAGGATATTAATTTGGAAATATGAATTTTTATTTGTGTTCATTTAGTGATGATACAGGATAACACTGATTAAATAAACATGTAAGCTTCCATTACAGATTTTCTTACTCCTCGTGAAATGAGTTTGATATTTCGGCTGTTCCCTTGAACCAAAGCGAGATATTAAGAAAGATTAATAGATGAATATTAAAAGAGGGACACTAGACGAATTTTTGGTATCATTGAACAATAGCAGAGCAATTGATAATACTGAACATCATGGAACAATCACGTGACTCTATTGGCTAATCAAATTACATAAAAGACAACGAAACTTTTGATGACAGTTTGTAAAGGTTAGAAGCTGAACACATCAATGCATTTGCTAAGACATCTGTTTGGATCCTTTGAATGCTGAAAATGAGCATTTTCTTTGTTTCTTAAGTTTGATCTCTAAGGGCGGCGGGTAACAACGCTCTGTCAAAAGAGTTATGAACTGATGAGTGTTCATTTTAATCAGTCTTCAAATAAAAATTGATGTGCACCAAAAACATTATTTTGCAAAACGTCACTGATGAATCCTTGGTAGCGTATCGTATTATTAAAAATGGCTGTTATTGCTTAATAATCTTTAACAAATTATGTCAGAATGGTAGCATCCATTGAGAAGAAATGTAACGATGTGAAATATAGGCCGTTACGATTTAATTATTGATTAAAATTTCATTTCATTTAAAAATACTTAATTGAGTGTTTGTCGCATTATATCCGATTTATAAGGTTTAAATATGCTTCATAATATTTTATGAGTAATTTACTAAAGTATTTGGTTTAAATACTTATTAATATTTGTGAATTTAATGTGAAAATTACTGTTCTAAATAATGGTTAGGAAATACGTGAGAAAATGTTTTCTCAGGAAGTTCGTATTCGTATTTCAGTTACAATGTCGCATAGTTGTTTTTCTTCCCACGGGGAGTCAGTGGTGGCAAAGTGAGTAAAAAACGACGGGAAATGACCGATCAGGTGACCTTTTTGTAGGGAGTTCATTGGTCGATTGACCAACAGTCGTTGTGTTTAGGCGGGAAAGAGAGAGTTGTTCACCAGATTCCGTTGGAGAAGGTTGATATAGTTAGCGGTGGGCATCGGAGCGAAAGCCCGCAATCGTATGGGATGATGTAAACAGCGACCCCGCAACCGAGACATCTGGGCGGCAGCGAGCGCCCGAAGGCCGGCATGAAACCCCATGTCGCCGGTAAAAAGCGGAGAGCGTCGTCGGACGAAGACGGTGTGTGTGGACTAAACTAACATTATTGGTTAATGAAATGATAAGTGTCAACGCAGAGATTAATGCCGGATAATCCGCAGATAGGAAAAGGTGAACCGAACAGTGAAATTTATTGGCAAATACGGACTTTTATACTTTGTGTTCTTCTGGGGAAATAGAAGTGCCTTAGAGTCTTCGTAACGCACCGACGAGGACTAAATATTAATAGGGCGTAGGAAAAGGTAGAACTTCTCAGTGTTTCGAATAAATGGTGGGGGTTGTAAACGTGAACTTTGCCGTGTTACGTCGGAACAGCGAATCGGGAGTACAAGGTAGGAAAAACCACCCCGAGCCGTCTACGGGAGACGCCTTCGTTCGCCGGCGGCGGAAAGCTTCACTTCGGATGCAAGTATCTGGCCGGCCCCATCAAAGTGAACTGAGTAAGTGTTTGTGTGTTTATTATTCATCGACAGCGAAGAAACGCGTGTAATGTACTGGATTACTACCCAAGATAACCCACGAATTGAGATGACCTAAAGAAAAAATGAACACAGGTATTTGACTTTGTCCCAAGAAAGATAGTTTAACGTTGAATTTATGATAACGTGAAATTAGTTACAGAAAGAGGAAAGATTATGTTAATTGTTCAGTGGGAGATTATCCATAGCGACAGTTATTGTTTTGATAAAGGCGGAAAGCCATAGAACAGTTTATGTGACTTTTTTGAATGGTGGAAAGATATTATCCACGATGTTTGTGATCCGACGACCGGGAGTGTTTTGTCAAATTGTATTTCTTAAAATATGTAATGCGACAGTTGGTTTAATATAATATTATTGTATTCATTAATCTTTTGTAGTTCTATTCATATGAAGGTTATTAATCTTATTTGAAACATTGATATATAGTTAACTCAGATATGTTTGGTGTTTTAATGTTTAAATACATGCATAATCTTTTGTGGGGAGAGCGAGTTCATTTTGGGTGTTATTTCTGGCGCCAGGAGAACGGGGAAGGGAGAGCTTAATGATACAAACAGCTGTGCGGGAAAGGAAGTTTAGAGGTCAACGACCTCGGGAATTAAATGTGTTGTGATATTGATAATAACAATTTTGATCAAAGCTCAGTTTCTTTGTTTTAATATATTATTCAGTATTATTCATTGTATTTTGGAAATTGTTAAAACAGCTTAATAAAAGATGTTTGACCGCATACGTTCTTTTGGTAGTTTATTGGAGGTGTGATGTACAAAGCTCAATATCATTAGGAAATAGGTTGCGTGGAAAGAGAAACTCTTGCCGTGAACTCGTATGGGCCCAGCCACGACAGGATAACTCTAACCCACCTGGTGTTGTAATAATTAGGCGTTTAAGGTAAAGGTGGTGTATTTAAAGTATTACTTTTATTTTTTGTGTTTTTCAGGTAGCGGAGTTGAATTTTTAATTTTGTTTATTATGTAGCGCTCAGTATGTTACAGAAAAAAAAACACGTTGGCAGAATTTTTTTTTGAAGACAAGAATTGTCAAGGGAAGAACCGTCCAATAAATTAAGTGTATTTAACATTATTTCTGATCTAATTCGTCTTCGAAATCTAATTCATCGATTGGAATCGGAGCCGACTTCAGCCATCTTGAAAGGCGCGGGGGCTGACGGGAGTTGACAAATGATTTGACGACTCATCAGCGATTTAAGACTATTTAAACCTCTAATGGATGTTTGTGTACAGAAAATGTTGACTGAGGAGATATAAGACAACTCTCGATAGTTAGCAAAAGTTTGGTGCACACCGTCCTAAATAATGCATTGCATTGCATTGCCTTTTCAGATTATATGTTAAGGTTATTTAATATATATATTAAATAGCATACATCGATTATAAATATAAGTTTAATCATTCAAAGTACGACTGCAAACTAAGACCTCCCTATGCCTGACGTAAATACACGGGCCTAATTCCACTTTGATAGATATCGGAATTAATTATTCATATACAGAAATTATTAAAATTTTGAACAATTCATTAATCTTAATTGAAAATGATTAATATTCTAATTTTTAATACATGTAAGTAAAGAAATATGTAAAAAAAAAATATTTAAATACACTCAATCACCAATAATCATGGCACACCTGCCTAATAACGTGGTTGGGTCCCCCTGGCCCCGATAACGGCAGCGATCCGTCGTGGAAGAGAGTCTACCAGTCCCCGGAACACATCGACAGGCAAGCCAAGCCGCCTCCACATGCCGCCTTCCTTAACGATGCTGCATTTACCAGTTGTGTTGGTGACGACCTGACAGATCGTTCGATGACGTCCCACAAATGTTAATGGGATTGCAATCTGGGGAATGTGGAGGCCATATCATTGTCATGAAGTCGGTAGCATGTTCCTGCAGCCACTGCCGTGTCACAAGGGCCGTTTGTGGAGGCGCATTATCTTGCTGAAAGGTGTCGTCGCCCCAGGGGTAAAAATAGTTCATGAAGGGGTGCAGGTGGTCCCCAAGCAGATCGACGTAGGAAGTAACACGCAGAGTGGATGTCAGATGCACCAATGGATCCATTGCATGCCACGAGAGAACATCCCAGACCAGTATGGAGCCTCCACCTACCTGAGTGGTCCCCACCTGACAAGCGGGATCCATGGCATTATGTGCTCTGTGCCAGACACGGACATGACCAAAGGCCCGATACAGCTG